>CM038795.1:179045451-179350603 GCA_021764765.1 Vicia sativa
CTTCAAGTACTGTGAGGTACATTATGAGAGGTCTTCCAGGCACAGGTGGTATCAAGATAGGCGGTTCTTGTAAGTACTCTTTGATCTTATCAAATGCTCGCTGACAATTATCATTCCATACAATGGCTTGATCCTTCTTCAACAATTTGAACAAAGGTTCACAAGTGGTCACAAATGTGATATGAACCGAGATGTAATTTAAACGTCCCAAGAAACCACGAATTTCCTTCTCCGCTCTTGGTGGCATTTCTTGAATAGCTTTCACTTTATCGTGATCTACCTCGATACCTCTGGCTTACTATGAATCCAAGTAACTTCCTGACCGGAAAGTACACTTGTTAGATTCAAACGAAGTTTGTACTTCCTCAATCTTTCAAACTTTTGAGATGGACAAGGTGCTCTTCTTCATTCCGAGATTTGGCAATCATATCATCCACATAGACCTCAACTTTATGCATCATATCATGGAAAAGAGCTACCATGGCTCTTTGATAAGTTGCCTCGCTCTTCAATCCGAAAGGCATGACTTTGTAATGTATACCCACGGGTGTTGAATGTTGCCTTCATCATGTCTCGCAGGATCCATCTTGATCCGATTATACCCGAGAAACCATCCATGAAAGAGAAAACCGACGATCGAGCTATCGACCAGACGCCAATGGGGTAAGGGAAAGTCGTCTTGGGTGGCTCGATTCAAATCTCGTAGTCCACACACATCCGAACCTTTCCATCCTTCTTGGGACAGTACAATGTTAGCAATCCAACTGGATATACCGACACAGCTAGGAAACCGGCGTCGAACTGCTTCTTCACTTCGTCTCTGATCTTCTTAGCCATCTCAGGATGCGTTCTCCTTGGTCTTTGCTTCACGGGAGAGCAATCGGGCTTTAGCGGCAACTTGTGTACAACAATGTCTCAGACGAGTCCGCATATCCCGATACGACTGTGCAAACACATCTGCAAACTCTCGCAGTAAGCTGACCAACTCATTTTTTATCTCTTGCCCTAAGGCGGTTCCAACTTTGACTTCTTTGAGCTCCTCTTCAGTACCCAGATTGATCACATCCACTGGTTCCTGATGAGGTTGAATCATCTTCTCCTCGTGCTCGATCAGACGCGCTAACTCTTCAGGGAGTTCATAGTCTTCTTCACCTTCATCTTCAGCTTGGTTGATCGGGAAATCGAAGTCAAAAGGAGTTATAGCATGGCTATGTTCAATAAGCTCAGTTTCAGGTGATCTGCATAAATGATTGATTTTATCTTTAGATATGTATGTTCATTTTAGCAGAAAAATAGTGAAAATGTTGTTGTTTTTATTTATTTATTTAAGATGCATCGAAAGTAGTAAAACAACAAAAGGGATCTCAAACTAATAACAAAATGCGCTTTTATTGAAGATAAAAGTTCAAGCCCTACAAAGCAATCCTTCGTGCCTCGCGAGCACAGGATTTTTTAATTGAAAACAAGAAATTACTTTGAAAACGAAATGATAGGGGTAACATCCTTGACGCTCCAATTCTTGAGTGCCACACCGGGAGGAGTACGGAACACCATCTGGGAAATCTCCACTGCACGCTCATCATCTTCAATGGCATTGATAGCCTTCTGAGCGGAAACCTTTGCAACAAAAGTATCCTCTAGACGAGGGATAAATCCTTTTCCCATCTCTGAACTTCTGCTAATCCCGGAGTATGATTGGTAACCAAGTCCACTCTTGTCCTTCTTTTCTTCTACATTTATCACTGTACCCCAACCTTCAGGGTTTCCTGCCTCAATAAGAGCCTTAACATCTTGCCAACGGTTATATTACCTCCGGTTTTTCATAGCCTTGACCTCCTTTGCACATTCCCCACAATCTCCAAAGCTTGAAATAGGGTCTCATGCACTTCATCTCCTACATCCACATATTTGAATTCGCATACATGGTCGACTAGATAGTCCTCCTCACCACTAACTTCCACAACTGTTTCTAACAAGAACTTCAGCTCGATGTAAAGTCGAGGTGACCGCCTTTGCACTATGGATCCAAGGTCTTCCCAATGATACTATAAGTCGGAAAGATGTCCATCACCGAAAAGTAATATTGAAAATTTGAGGTCCGATGAGCACCGAAGATCAATCTCCCTATCGCCATCCCGCGATCCGTCGAAAGCCTTCACGATTAGAGAACTAGGTTTCAAACCGCCTTCTACCGCAATGAGCCAATGTCGCCTTTGGAATTACGCTCGAAATGAGCTCAGATCAACTAGAACTCGCAAGAGTTGTCCCACCACATGTAACGTAAATATGAAGGGCCATATTATGACTACCTCCATTCGGGAAGATCAAGATCGGTGAATGACAAACAAATGCTATCATTTAAGCTCGAGATTGCAACATCTAATTGATTGATTGTAATATCCTCACCACGATGAGCTGTCAAGAAACTTTAATAGAGCCATCTTGTGGGCCTCGAACTCTTCAAAAGGGACAAGATTGAGACTTTAGTCGAGTTTGGCTAAGTTGGTCAACTATTTTGTAGTCGCTCTTAATGATCTTTAACGCCTCATCGCCTTGAAGATTTCCTTAACTCTTCGCTCAAATCGATACCCATCTTTTCCGGGAGGAACATCCGACACTTTCTCGCAGCTCGGTTCTTCATTAGATCATGGTGATAAATTCGACCGCCACGGGTCATACCACTGCACTGCTATGTTCTCCACAGAGACTCTCTAAAACCAAAGGTTTTCCTCCAACCACCACTTCCGCTCATAATTCCAAGGTACCGCTTTGTGTTTTTATAAGGGATCCGGATAGGCGGTAGACCATCATTGGTTCCACCGCCGTGCTCTTCTTCTTGGATTGAGACACATGAAGTCTCCTATTATTGATCGTGGGAACCACCACGCCCACTTCCACCTCGCCGAACTCGCTAAACCGGATCAAATGTTGATGCATCAATCCTTGCAAATACTTTTTGAACTTCTCACAACGTTCTGGGTTGTCTTGGCAAATCAAACAGCCCTCGTGACCTTCTTCCACTAAATCAGCATTCTTCAACTCTTCCAAAACTTTCTTCAAAGACACTTTCAACCGCTCTACCTTCATAACTGCACCACTTTCTTCATTTAAAGCGCTCATCGATGATGTCCCATGCCTTGGCAATGGATTGTTAGCTATGTTAGACATCACGAAAGTTAACAACTTCCGATCAATTAATTCTGGACTTTGCATTTAAATGCGAAGCAATCCTCTGTGGTATGCCCTGGAGAGTTAGCATGGAAAGCACATCTGGCATTCTCGTTGAACCATGGTTTGGGAGGTCCTGGAACAGCTTCAATTCTTCTTGGCACCACCCTTCCATCTTGGATTAAATATGGAAGGCACTTGAATATGTCATGGGAATAGGCTGAATTTCTTCTTTAGTATACTTGTGGTAGTGGCTTCTCCGCTGAACCGCACTTGTTTTGATTCCCGATTGGTTGTTGTTGTTGTTGTTGTTGAATTTGATTCTGAGGAACTTGATTTGAATATGGCATCGGCATCTGCATTGGTTGCTGATACTGCATGCCAGGAAACTGCATTGCGGCCACATAGGGGTATGACATGTATGGAACCTCGAACCGAGTAGACCTAGCCGGTGGTCTTCCCTTCCTCTACCTCCGTTCCAAATACCGCATTGGTTTCGCCTCCTTTCTTTGAAACCATTAAACGCCTTCTTCACCGCAGACGGTCCTACATTCCCTCCGGAGATCTTTCCGGTCTTCAGTCCTTCTTCAATTCTCTCACCCACCATCACCAAATTAGAGAAATCCGAGAAAGTACTTCCAATCAACCTTTCATAGTACTGCACGGGCAATGTCCCCATGAATAGATCATTCAATTCTCTTTCGGCTAAAGCCGGTTGAACCCTTGAAGCCACTTCTCCACCGGGCATACTCCTTAAACGATTCCCTATCCTTTTGAGACATGTTTTGAAGTCAGACTGATGGGGCCATAGTTGTATTGAAGTGGTATTGTTTGAAGAAAGCATTGGACAAGTCGTCCCAAGAGCGGATATTTGCTTTTTCCAATTGCATATACCAATCCAAAGATGCCCCGGAAAGGCTATCTTGAAAGTAGTGGACCATCAGCTTGCTATTATTAACATGTGCCGCCATCTTGCGGCAATACATTCTCGTGTGGGTATCTGGACATACCCTTTGTACTTCTCAAAATCCCAGACCTTGAATTTTGGCGGAATGACCACATCGGTACGAGACACATATCCGCTGCACTCGTGCCAATAACATTCTTCCTCTCGCCCTTACTTGATCGGCAAGTTCCTTACACATCCTCCGGGCGGCCACGTCCGGAAAGGAGTTGGTTACCCATGTGCCACATTCGATAGAATTGCCTCATATACTCATCTTGTTGCTCCTCCTCACCTTGAGGAGTTGTTGACCATGATGCTCTTGTCCATCCTCTTTTGTCTTTGTTCATCACTTCCCATGGCTCGGTTAGCGACATGAGCAGCGCTTCCTTGATTCTCCGCCTGCTGACGGTCACCGACATTCCACGTAATGCGGATTAAGTGCTTGCACCTGGAAACGGAGTATCACCCTGAGAGTCCTCATATTTTCGATGACGACGGAGGAACAACAAAGTGCATTGTTAGATGCGTTGTTAGTGTGGTGGTTAGTCGTTGTTAGTCAGCACAACAAGCAACCGAGGCGGCGGCGGCAGAAGGGCGGCCCTTTCTTCCTCCCTTACATGCCGAAATGTAAGCATTTCCATTAATCGATCCATCTTCGCCTTTAACGTATCAATATCATCTTGCATAGCCGCTTGTTCGTCGCATATTGATCCATTGCTCTTCTCACGCTGGTCCCGGTTTCAGACGGGCTTCGGATGTTCACTTGAATTCTCGGTGAAATGACACGAATGAGCTCGGCCCCTTTTTAAATAAAGAAAATGCATGATTATGTATGATGAATGCAAAATGCTTATGACCGTGTTTCCATTTCCGAGGATCCTTATCGGACTCATTCATCGATAAATAACTAGCACACACACATGGATAATCGCCCTTCATTCAAACATAATAATCGAAATACAAACATTAGTCTTTGTGGAGAAATTAAAAAGAGCAAGACTCGCAGGTCTGCTTTTAGTTCGACAAGTACAATGGAGCTGAATAAAACATAAAAACAGCAAAAGATCAGAAGTGTTGTCCTCTTCGGGGCCTGAAGTCTCTTATCTCTTGTTGGAATCGCCCCACCATGTCTCTGCAAAGATCGATGAAGTACTCCACCGCGGAGGGCACTCGGTTTTCTTCTAAATCTTCGACAGCCGATTGTAGTCTCCATGGGACCTCTACCATCAATTGTCTGCAGAATTCAACCAGACCTGAGTAGTTGTTATACAAGCTTTTGTTCTGCTCTTCCAGAATAAAAATGGTTTCTCCTCTGTTTATCCAAAGCTCGTTTTGACGCTTGGCTTCCTCTTGCCACCCCTCACATTGGGCTTCCAACTCTACATACGATGCCTCCCACCGGGCCACAAGATCCCTTGCAGTGTCCAACTCGTGGATTTTCCGCGCTAATTCTTCAGAGTCTGTATTACGCGCTAAACGGGCTTCTTCCTTGAGGCGAGATTCACGTGCCAAACTGGATTCAAGTTTTCTCAGCGCAACCTTCAACTCTAGAATTTGAGCAGTGAGTGTTTCTTTCAAATCCGACTTTGCTTGGATGGCCTGCTCTTCATCTTCGTAGGCCTTCCTCTTTCTTCAACCGCCAACTTTCGATTGAACTCTCTTAGCTCAAAGTTGGCAGCATTCAAGTTGTCCTTTACACGGAACTTCGCTTTCTTTTCTATCTCTACAAGCTCTTGACTCCTTAACAACTTATCATCCCTCTCCCTGAGACTTTGTGCCAAGTCATCCCTCTCTCGAGTAACACGAGTAAGGGCGGCTTGTTGTCGACCCTCTTCACTTGCATTTCAAGAATGGTTAGCTTGAGCTTATTGAATTCTTCAATAGGAACATGAGTAACTTCAAGCTCTGGCACCTCAAACGGAACTTCCACAGCGAATGGTAACTTTACCTCCATTACCCTCCTCAGTATCCAGGATTCATAAGGTTCACCATCCCCATTCCCTCTTTTTCTAAGCTCTACTCCCTTCCTATGAACTTGAGTCCAAGCCTTCTGCATTTGTTTCAACAAACCAACATCTTCCCTTCCAAAGTCTAATAAGATAAACTCTCTTAGAAGTTCTTCCCTTGGTGCGGTTTCCATAGGACAACCCAATTGTTTGAGAACCAACCTAGGATTGTAGTTGATGCAACCTTGGGATCCAATCAATGGAACGTTGGGAAATGCCCCACAGTGTGTGATGACCTCCCACGTGTACCAATCTGGAGAGTACCAAAAAAAACACCATTAGCAGTGAGGGAAGCCAACTTCTGGGACCAACTTAAATTCTCTAAGATTTTGACCCACGGTCCTCGCTGAGGGATATGCGACTTCAACCATGAATAGAGCAAAACGGAGCAACACATTACCACTCCCTTTTTCTTCTCATATCGGATGTGTATGTTGAGAAGCATGTCTGCAAGTAGTGCAGGCACAGGGTTGTCTGAGAGAAAAACACCAATGGCAGGCTGGCTTATATAATCATCATCATTGCTGGGAAACAAAACCACCCCATAAATTAACAAAGCTAGAACAACGCTGAACGACATCCAATTTTCCTCTGATATTGCCAATTCTTCAGCCCTTTGTTCCAAGAACTTCCTTGAGATACCCTTTCCTACTAACTTTGGTCCTATTTCTCTGATGGGGAGGTGCAGAGCAGCTGCTATATCCTTTGCATCCAAAGATTCTCCTAACCTGGTAAAAGGAACATCATCCTTCAAGGGCCAATTCAACAACCTTTCCAACTCTTCAATCGGGACTAACTGAAAATCCTGGAATGTGAAACATCGTAGAGGAGCATCATAAAACTTCGCCAAGGCCTTCAGAGCGTCATGATCAACAGTGGTGTCCAACAATTCTAAGATCCACCCATATCTGGCATGAAAGTTATTCAGCTGAACAGATTTCACCTTCCTTCTAAGCTTCAACAAAGTTTGAGTATCAGGGATCTTGAATTTGAGATGCGGGTTATGCTTCTTGATTAAATCCATGTGTGATCCAATTGTTTCCAAGAATGAGCCCTTTAAAGATACCTGAAAAATGGCAACACATATGATGAAAAATGAATGATTAATGCAAAAATGCAATGTGAATGAATTATGATGATATCCAATGAAAATGCAGCTGTAAATCACATAAAAGGTCACTGGATGGTCGGACATGGCTTCGACGCCTACCCAACAATTCCCCAAACAAGGTTGGTTCTACTGTTTTTATGCTAAATGCTTCTCGGAGTCTCAGATCCCCTTTTTAGAAATATTATCACCACGCGATATGACTACGTGAGGATAATACTTCCAAAAGTATACTCCAAGAAACGGCTCTTAAAGGGATACTCAAAGATCTTTTGAGCGGTCGGTTTATTTTGGACATCCTAATACTTAGAGTTATAGGCCCTTTGTCCAAGAATTATCATCCCGTACTATTGTACGATGCAATAACTCCCTTAAAAAGACCAACTCTAAGTCGTGGTCTTCACGTCGATCCAAAAGACACGGATGTCCAATGGACCTAAGCTACTCAACCACTCTAATCTTATGTTTCCTAGAAGCCTGGGTATTGGGCTTATCTATGAATCATAACCAAAATACCCAAATAAACACAATACATCACAAGATAGTATAAAGAAATAATAAACATCAAAGCAATAAATAAACACACGTTAAGAAATAAATTAGGGTTAACTCGCTTTAAAAACTCCCAAAGGAGTCGCTAATCAAGCAACTCGATTTTCAAAAATCTTTAATTCTCGAAAACTAGTGAAATCGCCACCTAATTTTATTTATTCCAAAAGGAAAGGAAAATATAGATAAAACCCAAAAGCATGCGGATAAGGCGGTCACGTGACCAAAAAGTGGAATCGAGTCGGTTATGTAAGGGAAGGTATTAGCACTTTACATCCATCGTATCGATGGGACCCATTTAATTCTACGTTTGTGTGTGTGTTTATTGCTAAGTTATGAATACCAAAAGAAAAAGAAATGTTTATTATTATTTTGAGTTTGACACGGTTTTGAACCGGGCCTACATATTCCTTGTGCAATGGGAAATTCAAAACTCGTAGTTCCTCTTAAAAGGTTTTAATTTGTTGTTTTGATTTTATAAGAAAATCGTGCACTTGGTCATTTCAATACTTTGAACTAGGACTTGTTTTGTTTGTTTGAAAAGCTTAAGTCCTCGCTCATATTTGAAACGACTATTACACCCTCTTTATCCGAAAAGAGTTTTTACAATCGCATATGAGCGATAAAAGAATTTGAGTGAGTTGAATTGTTTTTATGTGGATGAAAAAGTACCGAACAACGAGGCTAGCGCCTCACGATTCAAATACTAGAAACCCGGAAACGAAAGTTCGCCCAAGTCGCCTATCATCCAAAAATGTTTTCTTTGAGAAAAGTGAAGTGAAACGAGTTCACGTTATTTAGAGTCTTTAAGCCACGGGTCTAGCGTCCAACGACTTAAAGACTAAAGTTTGTTTGGGGACAAGTTTTTAGCAATTAGTCTAGCGCTTAACGACTAAAAAACTTGTACTTTATTATGAAAAGATTTCAAAATGCACTGACGTTGGATCGAGGTTTGAAACTTATTATGAAAGTGTTTTTGCAATGCGAGTTATGATTAATTGAATATACAGTCCTAAGGTGCGGTGATGGAAAAGAATACACAATAGTATACAAGCATTAAATAAAACAGGTAAATAAATTAAAAGCCCATACAAGGTGGCTTATAAAATAAATAATTTACATTGTGTAGGTGTATGCTCGAAATAAATTTAATCAAATAATTAAACAAAATTTAATCAAGTAATTAGTTTAATAAAATTAATTAGGTAAACTAATTAATTTTAAATAACCTAATTAGATAATTAAATAATGTTTAACTAATTAATTAAAGTTTCATTGTAAGCCCAAGAGTAAGCGTGGGGTGTGCAAAAAGTGTGGCCGTTGGGACGCTTCAAAGCTTTGTCCACTGTGGTAATAAAATGGCTCGCATTTAGTATTAGTTTGAAAAATATTTTTGGTTTGTGCTTTGTGAATAATAAATAAATAATGCAATAAAAATTATCTACTAATTATTACAACAAATTGGGGAATGAGGTACAAATTACAAATGGGGATATATAAACAAATAAAATGCTAGAAAATTCCTAATAATAAGAAAAATATCTAACTAATACTACTATTATTATTTTTGGTATTTTTTGGATATTACTAAATATCTTATTGGTAAAAACAAAATAACATTAATATTTACTAAACTATATTAATAATAATAATAGTAGTATAAAAATAATAATAATAATATAACTAAATATATGATAGAAATACAAAATACTAGTAATGATGATTCATGGGTGGTGCTATTAGTAGTGACAGTAAAAATAATAATGGAATTTAAATATGATAGTTAATAAAATAATATTAGTAATAATAGTATAATATAATAATGATAATAATAATATAGTAATATAATACTAATATAGTATAATAATAATATAGTAATAATAATGATAATTGTAATAATGGTATAACAATAATAATAACGTAATAATAATAATGTTAGTGACAATATGCATATAAAATGATAATTATATAATAATAATAGGGTGATAATAGTAAATTAGTAACAATAATAAAAAATAATAATAGTAATAATATTAACTAAATCTAAATTATGAACTAATTAAAAAATAAATAAAAAAAACAGAAGTAAAATACTGTCTCACTCTCTCGCTCGCTTCTCTCATCGATTCTCTCTTCTTGGTTCCCGACGGAACCCTCACCTCTCGCGGTTCCCAAACCTCAACCTCTCTCCGATCATGGTCATCTCTCTCACCGATCCCGCCTCTCTTTCTCACTCATCGCGATTTCTCACTACGAATCCTCACCGCTCTCTCATCGCTCTCTCACTGTCACTGTTTGCATGTTGGTTACTGTTTGCTTTGTGATTGATGATGAATGTTTTCTGATTTTCAGATTATTTACCGTTTGGGGAAATCTGAAGAGTTTGGAAACCCTAGAGCAGCGATCCGTGGCAAATGGACTCCGGGTGAGATCTTTTCAACTTTCCTCTTCTTCTCTTTCTCTGTCAGAAAAAGATTTTCTGAAAATCAAACACTCTGAAGGGCTTAACTTTAGGAAGATGATGATAGATGCTAGGTTTTGGCTTTTGTTTTTGACTTGGCTTCTGATTAGAACCGTGTAGCTTTTGGTTTTGGTGTGGTATGTATATTTTTGAACAGATACTACCTTGCTATTATATTTTCTGGGTTACTGGTCTCTTGTGTTTTTTGGTATCTCTTTTTTCAGTCAGTCGATGCCTTCCTTTGTATTGTGAATATAAGAACATATACTATCCTTGGTCTCCTCCCTCTCTTCACGGCTTCTTGAATTGATATCCACTTGAGTATCCCGTCTGTCTGTTTTACCCTCGCTTCCTTGAATGAGCTTAACCCGATCTTGGGTATCCCGATGCCACTTTAGAACAGTTACTTGGTCTATTATCATTCTTGTGTAATCCCCACTGTCCCTTATTGGTAATATACCCGTGGTATCTAGTTGCTTGTAGTTAATACCACTTTTCCTTTTGGGCTATACTTTGCTCGATATTTGAAACCGGATTTTGGCATCTTATCATTTTCATGTATGTCGTCACTGTGGTGAAAAATATTCACCTTATGTTGATAACCAAGTGAATGAGTAAAAACAGCTCTCTTGTTGCTGTTGCTTGTTGTCGACCAAACTCCTCTCATCTCCTTTGTCCCTTGTCTCGCTGCGTTGGATTTAAATATATGTTATCGCTTATTGAAATTTGTCTCTTTGCATCAATGAGGCGTAATTGTTATCGGGCTGTTTTACTTGGAATGTTGTTTCTAATTTCCAATTATACCTCCCTTTGTGAACCAACAATGGAAATTGTTGATGATTTGCAATGGAGGTTGCAGCCGATGAAGGAATTTTTAGTTCCGAGGCTTTGATTGCTTAAACCCTCGAAACCTGATTCCTAAAATTATCCCTAATGATGAGTTAAAAAGAAAAAAGAACAACAATCTCTTGATAATTTTCTTGCATCTGTTTATGCTTAAGTATGTAACTACCGATTGTGCGCTTTTCTTGCTTTCGTAAATGATGCGGAGGACAAACGTTTAGAGACTTGAGGATGAAGAAACTCATATAGTAATAATGAGGATAGGATGACAATTAGGATACATCTTTGACCGAATTTATTTTTGCTGTGTAAAATCTTAGGACTTGTAATTAGAATTAGGATGCTTGTATCTACCTTAGAAAAAGTATGTAAAAGTCCCCTTGTAAACTTGTTAGATCTTGAATGATAAGTTTGGACAACTTTCTCAATTGAACATTATTTTCCTTCTTGCCATGGTATTCGTAAGAACAAATTCCTTTCAACGAAAAACTGTGGAACAAACAAAATTATTCCAACTACCCTTGTATGAAATGATTCCATGAATTGTGCAAAAAACCTTTACTTGTGAGTCCACAATTGTAACCAATTCTAATGCAATAATAAGAATTTTTCCGTATTGAAACTTATGATTTCCAACCTTACACTTCCGCTTGAAACGCACAACGCTCATCAGAACCGAATAAATTCTTGCAATTATTTTCGCTAGCGACTTCATACACCAAGAAACGGTATTTCAATCACCGATTCAAATAACTCAATAAAATGTAAATTTCTTTTTTCTCAAATGACTAGATATTATCCTTTTTTTTAATTCAAGTTCCAAACGAGCAATCCTTTTCGGACAGATAATTCAAACGAACTTCAAAATCATTCGAAATCTCTTGCATTTGAATTATATCGATTAACAAGACTGAATCTTCCTTTTCCTACCACTTTTCATAGAAAACCTTCAGCGTGAATTCTTCTGAAATCACGATAAATAGACATTTTGCTTGAAAATAGTGGGATGAGACGAAGGGGAAATTTTGGGGTGCGACACTAAACTACCAACATCTTTTAACCCTCTGATACTTCACTCAACCAGAATTCACACTTGGACAACTTCGCATAAAGCTTCTTCTCTTTCATAATTCCAATACAATCCTAAGATGTTCTGCTCATGCTCTTCATCATTCTTCGAATAGATCAGAATGTCATCAATAAAAACCACCACGAATTTATCAAGATACGGATGCAATATCCTGTTCATATACTCCATGAAAACACCAGGTGCATTAGTAACTCCAAACGGCATAACCAAATACTCATAATGTCCATACCCCGTTCTGAATGCAGTTTTCTGAATATCTTTCGTCTTCACACGAATCTGATGATATCCAGACCTCAAATCAATCTTACTGGATACACAAGCCCCAACCAGTTGATCCATCAAATCATCTATCCTCGGCAATGGATACCGATTCTTGATTGTAACTTTGTTCAATTGCCTGTAATCAACACACAATCTCATCGAACCCTCTTTCTTCTTAACCAACAACACAGGAGCACCCCACGGCGAAACACTCGGCTGAATAAACTTCTTCTCAAGTAATTCCTCCAATTGCTTCTTCAGTTCAGATAATTCAGATGCTGACATGCGATAAGGCGCCATCGACACCGGACTAGTTCCAGGAATCAAGTCTATAGAAATTCCACTTCTCTCTCAGGTGGCACTAACATCTTCCGGAAACACTTCTGGAAATTCATTCACCACAGGCAATTCATTACTCTTAGCTTTCCCTTTCGCTTCTGTCGAAGAATACAACATAAACACCACGGCACCATCATTAACCGCTAAATTCATCTGCTTAACTGACATAGTCACATCTTCGACACTAGCTTCTTCAAGAAAAATAACCGTCTTCACAAAATAGTTGATATAAACCTGGTTGAATTCCAACCAGTTCATTCCAAGGATGATATCAAGTAGTTCTAACGGTAGGCACACTAAATCCATACCGAAACCTCTACCAAAAATCACAATAGGACAATTCCTACAAACAAATGAAGTAGTCACTGAACCCGACGCAGGAGTGTCAATAACCATACTTCCATCCATATTAGATATATCCAATTTCAATCTTTTAGCACAATCCAAAGCAATAAAAGAATGAGTCGCTCCAGTATCAATAATCGCAATCAAAGGTATGCCATTAATGAAACATGTACCTTTAATCAACCGATCATCTGGCTTAGTCTCTGATCCAGACAAAGCGAACACTTTACCACCAGACTGCTCCTTCTTGGGCTTAGTACACTATGGACGAGTATGACCTTCTTCGCCATAGTTGTAACAAGTTACCTTCCTTCCTCTGCAGTCATTAGCTACATGACCAGGTTTTCCATAGTTGTAGCACTTATTCGTATCAGTCTTGCATTCATGAGCTTGGTGTCCCATTTCACCACACCTATGGCACTTGATAGGAGCATTAGAATCTCCCCCACTAGGCTTCTTTCAACCACCGGATCTCTGATTATTCTTATCATAAGGTTTCCCATGATCCATTTGTTGCTTTCCTTTCCGATCAACATACCCTCGAGAATTTATTCGAGTATTAGCAAGATCCTCTTCCAGAATCCTACTGCAATTCACCAGATCAGAAAACCTTCGGATACGCTGATACCTGATACCCTGCTTGATCTCATCACGAAGACCATTTTCAAACTTGATACATTTGGAAAATTCTCCATCTGCATCATTGTTGTAGTGAGCATAGTACTTCGCCAACTCAGTGAATTTAGAAGCATATTCACTCACAGTCTTATTGCCCTGCTTGAGCTCTAGAAACTCAATCTCCTTCTTTCTCCGAATATCTTCAGGAAAATACCTCCTCAGAAAAGCTCTCCTGAACACAGCCCAATTTAGCGCAACACCATCTTGCTCCATTTATGTCCTGGTAGCAACTCACCAATCATTAGCTTCCTCTGCCAGCATATGAGTACCATACCTCACTTTCAGCTCTTCCGCATAATCAATCACTCTAAAGATCCTCTCAATCTCTTTCAACCATCTCTGAGCACCTTCGGGATCATGCATGCCTTTGAACAATGGAGGATTGTTCCTCTGAAAATTCCCCAATTGTCTATCAGCACCAATACCAGCTTCCAGCTGATTTCCTCCTAGCACCGCCTAGCAATCCCAAAGCCTCAAAGAATAGCAAGATCGCTCTTGCTACCTCTTCCGGCCATTGTTCGGTAACATCACAAAACAACCTCATTAGAACACAAGTATCGACAGTGTTACCTTGCACTAGTCGCATACAAAAGGGATAACGACTCTAAGACACTGGTCACAATGATCGACTATGCTCTGATACCACTATTGTAACACCCCTTCTAAAATACCCCGCGTATATTATAATTAAATCAGAGTTAACATGCAATGAAGGGCGTCACAATTCAAATTAAATATAAAAATCTCATAAACAGTAGTCATGCTTCACTAAAGAACTTTATTAAATAATCAAAATCAATATCATGTTCTACACAGCGGAAAATACCAAACAAACCGGAATAAATTCAATTCATAAATATTCCAACATAAACCAAAAGAAATAGAGTTTAAAACTATATCTCTAATACAATCGTTCCCCAGTGATACAACTACAAGAGCATGACACTGACACGCGAATAAACTAACTAGCACAACTCAAAGCTATCCTCACCAGCTTCTAAGCGGCTAATACTTCAATCTGAAATCATTAAAGTAAGGGTGAGATTTCATCAACAATTAAAATACATTATACGTTTCTAAAAACAATAAAAAAGTTCAATACATTATTTCATCCTCATTAGCATAATCAGATTCAGTCTACAATCACAATTCATACAGTTCAATATGCACAAAACAACAACAATACGATTATAACACTGGAAACCATCCTATCATGTTATAATCCATATGCAATGCAGACTCTATGCATGTGGTACCAATCGTGAACTAAATTCACACCCTGTTTCGTTTACACCTCGGACACAGCGTTAAACAACGATTCGCCCATACACCACTGGGACACGAATCTAGCCTCACCACCACTAAACCACTAGGTACGGGTATTGGCTCTACAGGTCCAATTCCACACAATGGGAACTAACCACCACCAGAATGCATATGCATGCACATCAAAAGCATGCAACATTCAAATAACGAAATATGATACCACAACGTCATTCCATACATAGCCAACACCAACAAACATCGCATGATAACAGCATAATCATGAATGACAACAGCAACAACACATAAGTATTACTCCTTACCCAATCTGTCAGAACAACTCTAACCGGCTCATCACCATTTCTAGTTTTACCAACGTTTACAAAATTGGAAGAAGCAACTCTTTTTAAAATAAATTCCATAAAATAGTAATTTCTTCATTTTATAAAATAGTATTTTTAATTTAAGAAATACTGCCCAAAACGGCGCTCGAATCGGAGTTACGGTTTAGAAAATATGAGTTTTTAAAGTTTTAGCATTTTTGAAAAATAACGCAGTGGTAGGTTTCTCCCAGGGAGAACCCGATTCCCACATGCTTAGTTTACACGCTCTCTGAAAAAATGTATGGGGAACCCGGTTCCTCCAGACAGGAAACCGGTTCCCACAAAAAATGCATTTCCTTTGAAAATTTTCAACTGGGAACCCGGTTCCTCCCCTGGAGTAACCGGTTCCCACTGTTCTAGAATTGTCCCTCCCTAATTTTTGTACCAGGAACCCGGTTCCTCCCACATGGAAACCGGTTCCTGTGACCTACAGAACCAAAAATCTGCAACTTTTGACAACAACCTATTTCCAAACTTTTCCCTTTCATTCCCATGCGAACCATAGCATCAATAATACCAAAATTCAACCAGTAAACACCAATACAACAACACATAGCATAATTTCATCATTCCCCATTAATCCCATAACACACTAACGGTTCCAATTCCTATAATTCGACACATTAGGGAATAATCCTACAAACCTAGAATTTCTAATTCAAGTTTCCTAACATATTCAACCGTTCAATCGAGTCCCAAAATTCATAAGGCATCATAATTGGATAAAATTACCCCTTACCTCGTGATAATTCTTCGGATTCCGACGCTTTAGCTTTTTTCCTCTTTTCTCTTCCTCTTCTCAATTGCATGTATGATGAACTTCTCAATTTCTCTCTTTTCCTCTTTTTCCTTCTTTTATTCCATTATATTATTCTAAAATAATAATAATAATAAAATAATTAGTATGTGTAGAATGTTTTACTTCTCACACCCTCCACTTCACACCTCACATCCCGACACTTTCATTCTATTTCTTTAATTAATTAAATCCAATAATTCAAAAATACCAATAATTAAACTTCTAATTAAGTTAATAATTAAAATTCTAATTATTTAATAATCGAATTATTTGGGGTGTCACATGTTCTCCAGAACTTGGAACAATATTAACTTCTGGACCTTGTCCAAAAGTTCTATCTTTAGAATTACCACCTTCAGAAACATGATCACCTTCAAAAGCTTGTCCTCTAGAACCTAGGTCTTCAGAGTTTTCCATTCAAGAAGCATGATCACCACTAGATTCTGGATCATCATCAGAATCTGGATTAGAATCAAATTCATCATCTTCATCTTCAGAGTCTTTAGAATCATCTTCTAACTCTGTCTCTTCTTTAGAACTTTTAAATTCGACTCGCCTTGTGGTTATCACTACATCGGTTGGTTGGAGCTACTCCAATCCCAAACTTCTTACTCTTTCACAACAACGTCTCCACTGATTTCAACTTTGTTGGCTTCTGGACAATAGAGCTTATATGCACTTGTATTGTGGTACCCCACCAGTAACATTACCTTGCTTCTATCATCCAACTTCTGTCTTCTAGCTTCTGGGACGTGTTTGTAACATACAGATTCAAACACTCTCATATGACCAACACTTTGCTTATCTCCAGTCCACTTCTCTAAAGGAACAATTTCCTTCAGCTTTTTGTTGGACACCTGTTCAGAACATATGCTGATATGGAAACAGCTTCTCCCCATAACATATGAGGTAGCTTCTTCTCTTTCAGCATACTTCTGGACATATCAAGCAAAGTTCTGTTTCTTCTCTCAGCAAGACCATTGTGCTGAGGAGTATATAGAGCAGTAACCTCATGTTCTATTCTGTTCTCCTCATAGAACATCTAGAACTCTGTAGAGTTATACTCACCTCCACCATATGTTCTCAGAATCTTTGTAACACCCGTAAATAAATAAGTAATTTAATTTAAGATTATGAAGTATGTTCGATTAATTTAGTAATTAAGTCGAATTGTCGGTAGAATCGTTAAATTAATAATCGGGTAAAATAGTTAGAATAAAAATAATATTAGAATTATTCTATTATTTGGAATTAATAAATTAAAATGAAGAATATTAATTATAAGAGAAAATTAGTATTTTTGGAGAGTATTATTTAATAAACCAAATTTTATTAGGAGCTACTATATATTGAATTAACCTAGTAAAATAAGGAGTGAATGTTGCTTGCCAAACATAAGAAGCCAAAAGCCCTAGCCGCGTAGCAGTGAAACCAGAAGGAGAGAAAGGAAGAAAGTTGGAAACAAGGGTTGCTAGGAGAGATCGTTGCTGTCTGAGAGTTCTGTTTTTCCGAGTTTCCGTCAATCCACAGGTAAGGGGTGGGGTTCGAATTATATAATCGATTGTAGGATAATTTTTATGTGGGGTTTAGGGTTGCTTAATTATACTGTTAATCGTGTTAGATCGATAAAACTTGTGTTGCTGGAATGAATTGAATAGCTTGTTGTGTTGAATTGATCTGCCATGTGTTGTATCGTTATTGTTGTCATGAACAATTGTTGCAATTTTGTGTTGAGATCGTACGGTGGCTAGAAGAAAAGGAAGAAGAATTTCATGTGGCAGAAGGAAGGGAGGCGACCGCCCCTTGGAGAAAGAGGGGAGGAGGCGACCGCCTCAGGGGCTTGAAGGAAGAGGGAGACGTCCGTCTCCCTGGGTGAATGGGGGTGAGGCGTCCGCCTCAGTGTGGGGGGTGGGTGTCTCAATTCCATTCTTGTTCTCGTGGCTGGAGGATGTAGTGTATTAACATTAGCATGTTATAGTGAAACTGAACAAAAACCAGTACTGCTAGCATGATGAAATAATAATAATAGGAGCTGAAGAATTACATGACAGTGTGGGAAAATAGTATTAGCAGTAGCAGAAATACTCAAACAGCAGTGGAAAATTATATCAGCAGAGTAGTATTTAGCAGCACAGAGCGTAACTAGCAGTGTAGAATAATTAGTAAAGCGAGCCATAATAACGCAGAATTATTAATGAACTATCAGAATTAATTATTACAATAATTAGAACTAATTAGTAATGTTGCAGAAAACTGAAAATAGTGCAGAAAATAATATTGTCAGTCGAATTAAGCGGAGAATTTAGTTTATCGGAATTGAACGGAACTTTACGGGATAGTTCGGGTATACGGGTAGTTAATTAAAACAGTGTTATTTCGTCACAATTCGTGTTAGTTGCTTGATTGCCGATACAGACGAATTGTTGTTGTTTATGTACGAATTGGATGATCTAAGAATCGTAAACTTAAATGGAAACAGTGGAAAATGACGTTGTTGGGTAAAATTACCATTGCCTCGTGTTGTTGTTGTATTTGGTTGTTGACGTTGACGTTGTTAATTAAGTTGATACTGTTTCGTGCATGAATTTAAGTTGTCGTTATTTAAGTTATTGTTGGGATTTCATTTGTTGCATGATATATAGCATGTGCATTTCAAGTTGGCCTGGATTGGCACCACGTTGTAAGTTGAAGGCTTATGCCTTGTTGAATGCCTCGATAACCTGGCATATTTTACGTTGGGAGTTTTGCTCCAAATGGATCCACATGCATCTGCATTTGTCGAGTCGCATTTGAGTCGCATTTTAAGTTGTTGTCGGTTTTATGTTGTTTTGTGTGGATATCATATTGCTGTTGATTAAAGTAGTAATTAATGTATGTTTCTTTACCTAGCATATGAATTATCGTACTTTCGCTTATATTATTCGATATCTCACCCTTTCTATTTTGTTGGCCGTTACCTTTATATTGGTAACGTGCAGGTAATGAAGAATAGGAGGATTAGTAGCTTATGGCGCCGTCGACGTAGCACTCGGGGAATGAACGCCTTGTTTATTTATGTTTATGCATTTTATTCCGTTGAGTTATATTGTGGTTTTGAGTAATATTTTATGATCTGCCGTTGTTTCAAAGATGCTATGCCGATTGAATTAATCATGACGAGATTTCCGTTGCGGTTATTTATTTAAGGTTGAATTGTTAAAGTTTAATTATGGTGAAATTGTTCGTATTTCTTTATGTGTTACGTATCCGCCAAGAAGTAAATGGTTTTAATGTTGTTTTTGAGTTGAATAAATGTAATTCCTCAAGTTTTTAGTTTAAAATTTTGGCACTCTGATTTTAAAATAACGTTGGGTAGATTGGGGTGTTACAATCTTCATCTTCTAACCACTTTGTTTCTCAACCTTCACCTTGAACTTCTGAAACTCAGTAAACACTTCATGTTTGAACTTAATGAGTGTTACCCACGTCATCCTTGTAAACGCATCCACAAAGGACGTAAAATATTTGTTTCCTTCAAGTGAAGGTACTGAAAATGGTCCACACACATCAGAATGTACTACTCCCAGAGCATGTTTTACTCTTGGAGCAACTTCTGATACAAATGGCAATCTTGGTTGCTTGCCTTTCATGCACACCTCACATGACTTTTCAGGCTTCAAAATCTTTGGAATGCCACGTACGAGCTTCTTAGAACTTAGATTCCCTAAGCTTCTATAGTTCAGATTCCCTAACCTCTTGTGCCACAACTTACTGTCACCTTTAGCGCCTTCTACACTAAGGCACTCTACTTCAGTTGTACTAACATTCACCTTGAATGTTCTGTTGCTTCTCTGTTCAGACTTCATAATCAACTTCTGATGGGAATCATACAACTTCAAGAGGTTGTCCTTCATTACAACTGAGAAACCTTTCTCAATGAGCTGACCTACACTCATCAGGTTGCTTTTAATTCCAGAAATATACCAAACATCTTTGATCAGAATGTTTTTCCCATTCTTCACCTTGACTCTGACATTTCCCATACCTTTTGCATTAAGGTACTTATCATCAGCACATCTGATCTTTGTTCTTCTTCTGGAGTCAAAGTCTATCAGCCATTGTTTGTTCCCAGTCAAGTGGTTTGAACACCCAGTGTCCATATACCACCAATCTTCTGACCGCTTACAATCAGAATCAGAAGCCATCAATAACACAGGTTCATCATCTGAATCTCCTATGGCTATGTTTGCTTCTTCTGATTTCCTTTCTTTGTTTGACCAACAATCTCTAGCAAAATGGCCAAACTGCTTACAATAGTAACATTGAAATTTCCTCCTATCCTTTCCCTTCTGATGTTTCTTCTCCCCAGAAGTTGAGGTTTCTGACTTCTGGAATCTATCACCACGTCTATTCTTGGCCTCTGACCAAGACTGCTTCTGGTCCTTCTTGACAAAAGAAGCTTTCAAAGCCTACTCAACTTCCCTCTCAAAAGTTCTTTTAGTCAAACGCAACTCATGCGCTTCTAGACTACTTTGCAGCTCCTCTATTTTCATGGTTTCCAAATCTTTAGAATGTTCAATAGCTACGACAATGTAATCAAACTGAGGAGTAAGTTACCTCAGAACTTTCTCTATGATTACTTGTTCATAAAGTGTTTCTCCACAGGCTTTCATTTCATTAGTGATCAGAATCACTCATGAAATGTACTAAGAAACTTTCTCATTGTTCTTCATGTTGAGATTCTCATATTGCTTTCTCAAGGACTGAAGCTTCACCTTCTTCACTGATGCGTCACCACCGTAACATCTGACCAGTGTGTCCCACGCCTCCTTTGACGTCGTTGAATCAACAATCTTCTCAAACACATTCACATCCACACACTGATGGATGTAGAACAACGCCTTCTGATCTTTCTTCCTCTTGCTTCTCTACACCTCTTTCTCATCTTCTGTTGCATCTTCTGCAACTGGAATATACCCATCAGTAACAAGCTCTAGAACATCTTGAGCTCCAAATAACATGTGCATCTGAATCATCCATCTATTTCAGTTCTTGCCATCAAAAACTGGAAGTTTGGTGTTCATGTTGCCGTTTCCGTTCATCTTCTACCTTGTGCAATACACTTAGATATTCACTCACACAGTATTTCCCAACCCACAAAATCAGAAAAAATGATTCTTGTTCTAGATTCAACGTGAACCCAAAAGCAAAATCAACCACACAACACCAACTCACGTTCACTCGTGTTTCCCTGTGTTTCTAACCGGAGCTCTAGATACCAAAAGGAGAAAAGAAATAAGGATGGTATATTATTAATGAACATAGGAATACCTATTTATACACAAAAATGGTAAAAGTAAGCATGCCACGTAAGCCCAAATTAAAATAACCTTATAGCTAAGTTATCTAAATACTTCACAGGTAAGTTAACTTCACAGTTAAGTTAACTCTAACATAGCAAATACTAAGTTATCCTCCAGAACATCAAAATTTGATCATCCGAAGTTCTAGATATGAATTACTGAACCCCAGAACTTCTGACTGGCCCTCAGATATGAATTATTCTAAACAATAAATATATTCACAGTAACAATGCTGTCTTTTTATTGTCACAGTCCAATAGCGACTCAAACGTGCACTACAGTTTTAATTTTTATGCAGAGTATTTATTAAAATTAAAATATTAAACTCAACAAATTCAAAATTTCATGCAGATCCATTAGGTGGTTTCCAAGTAAATTTCATTACTTTGCCACCAAACTAAAAGTGTTGATATTGTTTTTTTTATGAAAGAAAAAATTTCGAAAGTAATTTTTTATGAAATTTATAAAATAAAGTAATTGGATGTTAAAAATTAATTAAAATTTTTAAAATAAATGTTTGTGAAATTTAAAAAATAAAATACTTTATTGTAAAAGAATTAATTGAAACATTTAAAAAAAATTGTTTAAAATTTTAAAAATAAAATAAACAATAAGAAAAATCTACTAAAACTCCGAAAGAATAATCCAAAAAAAAGTTCTAAAAAAGAAAATAAAAAAAAAAAAGTAAAAAAACGATCAAACCAAGTCTCGAAAACAACAATAATATTGATAGAAATACCAAATTTATAAATAATTACTCCCTAAGCAGAATCACACAAACAACAATAAAATTGAGCAATCATAAGAATTAATGACATTCAAGTTTCAACCAACTGCCTTCTTTTAAACTCGGCAACATAACAGCAGCAGGACCATAGTGAATGGATGCAGTAAACGTGTCTACTTCTTCATTCTAAGAAATATCAAGTCTTGGAATATGCGCTATCTTGTTCCAGTCCTCCCCTGTTTCCTTCTTGCATCGCTCCTCTAATGTTGGGCAACCTGTAATGCTTAGATCCTCTAGAGAAGTGAGGTGTCGAATACCCTCCGGCAAGCATCTCAATTCTGGACAATAATCAATTGTCAAGGTTCGAAGGGATTGCAGACCTTCCCAAATATTTTCTGGTAAAGACTCAAGCTCAGTGCAGAAACCGATATCCAGAGACTCCAAAGCAAGGCTAAGGGGTTCATTTGGTAACTCCTTCAACTTCGGAAATGTATATACTCCTAGAGATTGAAGACAAGTAAGGTTTCTTAACACCCCTTCTGGAAAGGATGTTATTCCTCTACCATCACGAAGGGAAAGGGTAGTAAGACCATATAAGTTGGAGATTGAACTCACTAACTCATTGTTACATCCCAGTACACTGAGGTTTTTAACATACGGAAGACATGGTAATCTAAGTTGAAAGCAATATAAAACATGTAAAAAAGAAAGACAAGGAAACATCTCCTCCTTTCCAGTTTCAACAACCTCTCTAATCCTGGTAACTGACATAATTTGAGAACCTCAAGAGATGGGAAAATCTTCACATCCATATTGTTGTCATCATCATCCACAAATTTCACATTATCCATATCACGTAGAGTTAGTTTCTTAAGCGATGGTAGTTTACCAAGTGGTGAAAGCTGCACAAACTTGTCGCAACCCCAAAGTTCAAGAGAAACTAAACTAGTTAGAGTTTGGATCCAACTTGGAAAACATAATCCATTATAGTAATGTATCTTCAAGCTTTTGAGATTTGTGTGAGGTTGAAGCCCTTCTAGTACTTGCTCGGAACTAAAACTCGGGGTCTCGTTGATTTTGCGATTGACTCTCCATGACATGCATACTTCATGGAGTTCTTTTTTAGCTCTCAAATTCGCTTCTTGAGCATGAGATAAACTACCAACATCTTTTAACCCTTCGATATTCAGTTTACCTCTGAGGTTTAGATCGCGTAGTTCTGTCAAGCTTTGTCCTTTCTCAAAACTAACGATGTATAGACTCAACGTTCTTAGGCAAGTTAATTTTCCAATGTAGGGAAACAATTGAGAAAGTGAATAGCAATCTTCAATGACAAGATGCCTAAGATTTTTTAAGCAAGCCAAACGTTTCGGTAGACATCTCAGATTTGAAAGATTATCCAATTTCAAAATTTCCAATTTATGTAAGCTGTAAATTGAGTCGGGGATGTTTTGAAAGTCACAACCATAAAGTTCCAAATACCTCAAATGAATTAATCTTCCGAGTGATGATATCTGCAAACGGAAGATGCGTAACATCCGAAGAGAACAATTTGTTGGGAATGACAAGTAATCAGGTTCTTGGTCAAGTCTTGCACGCTTCAGCTCAAACATTGTACGTAAGGACTCTGCTTTTTTCAAAAAACTTTCATCAATTGATAATTGGCCATGAGAGTCAAAACTAATATGATGTGTTCTTTTTGACAAATTAGCCAATTTTCCATCCTCTAAAATCACACATTCTTGACCCATTATTGACTGAGCAAGATCATGGATAAGATCATGCATCTTGAAAGAAATGTCTCCTGAATCTTCATCAATCTTGATGTCTTGAAAGAATGATTTTTGGCACAATTCATTCCAAATCATGCTGCCAACATCTTCGACCTCCAAATTTTCTCTAGACGAAATAAATCCATTAGCCCACCAATGTTGAATTAGTTCTTCTTTCATGATTACCCAATCTTTAGGAAATATAGCACAAAAAGAAAAACACTGCTTTAAGGTCGGAGTTAAATGTAAGTAGCTCAACCTCAAGGAAGGCAAGATTGAATTATCATCTGTTAAAGCCCAAATTCTGCTGTCTTTAACTTCAAGCCATTCTTTTTCTCCACTTCTTGATCGCATCAGACCTCCCAATGCTTGTGCCGCAAGAGGCAATCCACCACATTTCGTTACTATCTCCTTACCTATTGCCACAAGTTCTTTGTGTTCTTCTCTGTCATGTCCAAATGCACGTTGTTTGAACAACAACCAACATTCATTTTCTGCGAGACCAGACAAATGATAAGTTTGGCATGTTTTCACAATTTCCGCAACATCCTTATCTCGAGTGGAAACTAAAATGGAAGAACCTTTAGATCCACACAAGACAGATTTCAACTCATTCCATTTCTTTTGGCTTAATCCAGATTCTAGTTCTTGAGTTTTGTTCCATACATCGTCTAAAACTAGAAAATATCTCTTACCTTGCAACAAACGTTGCACCTTTGTTTTTATTGCATCTAAATGGGAAGAATCACATTTCTCAAATGTGATAGATTCTATAATGGAACATAGAATCCTCTTGACCGAAAATGCCTCAGAAACGCAAACCCACATTTTTGTATTAAAATTGTTACTCACCCTAGCATCATTGTAGACCAATTGAGCAAGAGTTGTTTTTCCAACACCACCTAAGCCAACAATGGGATAGACGGAAAGAGAGTCAGAATCCCTCGCTTGGGTGAGAAGAAACCTAACAATATTCTCTTTATCACCTTCTCGTCCAAAAACGGTTGGTTCATCAATAAATGAACTGGTTAGGCGCCATGCAGGTACTTCAGTAGAGCTTTCCCTAATAGTAATACCCTCTCGTAGAAATTTGTTTTTACGATCAGCAACATCGTCTAATCTGCTTGTAATTTCTTTCAACCTCTTGCCTATGTTATGACGAAAAATTAAGTTCTTTGGGTTGATTGAAAATGATCTCCTAAGCCGGCTAGATTTAATGGAACATTCATCAAGGATATCATCTAACACATAAACATCATCTTTGAGTTGTTCCAGCCATTGCTTAATAGAGTGGTCAGTAACTTGTTTCTGCTCAGCATCTTCAAGAACAGCCTTGATGAGAACTAAGGTGGTTGATAGCTTTTCAGCCTTTGACTTGATTCCGAACATGGTGGAAAATTCATTCTGAAGCAGAGATGACAAATTCTCGAATACAAATCCAAGAAAAGCCTCAGCCATTTTTTCAGTAATGAAAGAGATGAAAAATAAGAAGATGAATAATTGGTTTAGATTGAATTTGAGAATGCTGAAGTAATCATGAAACTAGTCCCATATAAAGAAAAGTTTTGCATAAAGTTCATGAAATTTGTTCACATATGAAGAAAAGAATATACTTTTACATAACGTACATGAAACTTGTTCCAATATGAAGAAAAGAATATACTTCTGCATAAACTTCATGAAACTAGTCCCCATATGAAGAAAAGAATCAATTGTAAAAGAGTTTGATTATCGTGTTGGTGAAAACTTTTTTGCTTCTTTGCTTTCTTAACCAGCCTCATATTTCACAAAGTAAAGGATTAAAATTATAATCCTTGTAATATTATCCTTAAGAGTATTATTTTCAAGAATTTTATTTCTATTAATGTGTTTGGTAAATGAATAAAGTTATTAAGAATATTTTTAGATGGCAAAAGTTCTAAAGAAAAAATTCCTGCGCGGGTTAAATTTTTTAAAATATTTAAAACGATATATGTAATACTACCTCTGTTCCTATATATAAAAGACAATTCATTTTTTAAATTCATTGAATAATCAATGTATTTGGTCAATTTATAGACTAGGTACATTGATTATTCAATGAATCTAAAAATTGAATTGTCTCTTATATATAGGAACGGAGGTAGTATATAATAATTTTTCTAATATATATAAAATTTAAAAAGAATAAATAGAATAAACTTTTTTATAAATTTATAATTAATATATGTTATTTTCACTTTTAAAATACTGATAACTAAAAATAAGTTATTAAAGTGGGATTGTGAAATTAAAGCGGATTCAATACATTGCATATGTAAACATTGATTTTTAAATAATATTAATATTTTAGTTATTTTAATCTCCAAGATATTATATTACTTTGTGTGTATTCTATTTTAGTCTTAGTTTTATTTTATACATTAAATTGAATGATGTCTTTTAATAGAAGGTGTTCGATCATACATTTGTTTAAAATATATTATATTTGTATTTATACAATATTTATAATGAATCAATATTTCTTACATGTTGTGTGATAATGAGAAATCGTATCGTATAATTGCTATGTTTTTAGCCCGTTTTCATATTGCATTAATCCATTTAAGTCCCGATTGTTTCGAGTTTTTATGTCTTTTCACAGGTATTACATGTCCCAAGTCAAATTAGCAGAAAAAGATCATATGAACAAAGTCAACATGAAAAACCAGAAGAAAGGAACAATGCTGCAAAATTCTGTAGTTTTTGATGCTGTGACGGTCGTCACACATCTCTTACGCCCGTCTGCGTGCTGTTACGACCGTAACGCGCTATTACTTGAAGAATGTTCGCCACACACCACTGGCGACCGTAACACGCTAAATATAACTCTATGAAGAACGTGGAAACGTGGGCAACAAAAGGGAAGGAGTCATCAAATACTCCTAAAATCTCTCAACCTCAACAACGCCCACCTTCCTGGTTTTTCTCAGTAGTTCAAATGCAAAGCCCACGATGTCAATTTTCAACTGTCAATTTTCTCATCTAAAAATAGCAGAGGCTTCGATGAAGAAGCTACAGAGTTTATTTTAGAAATTTCTTGCGGAAGCTCTGCCGATTTTACAAACCAATTCCAAGTTTTTAATTTTGTTGTTGTTCTTGCTTTTACTTCCTTTTACCATTTAATAGCCATTTCCAACATTAGGAAATTACTATTTTAGTTAGGATTTATTTTAGCCTCAGACTTTGTTTCTAATTTCGATTCTGAAAGTTCCAATCTTGCCGACTTGTGGAAGAGGGGGCGTGAGGAATAGTATTGTTATTCGGGTTTTTAATTGCATTTAATTTTAAGTACAATTTATTTATGTTAAGTTTCAGTTATTTATTTATGATGAATGCTTTACAGTTTTCCGATTATACTTTCTGTGTGTTTGTTCTAATTACCATGTCTAGCTAGATTTCCAGAGTCGCTATGTGATAACAGTAACCGAATGAATTAAATTGTTCCTAAGCTAAAATCCTAATTAACTTAATTTCTGGCTGTGACTTTTTGTAATTAAAATCAATCTTTTTGTTACGAAAGTAAGAAAAGTAGAATAGGTTAGGATCAAGACCACGAGAGTGTGAGGTTTTAATCGGATAGCTAAAGTTAGGCATTCGATTTAAATACAGCGAGAGCGCTTTAAAACGAATTAGACTTTATTAAGTTTTCAAAGAGTATTTTCTAAACACTTATGGGCTAGCGAGAGCAGGCATAAGCTTTAGGAGTATAATCCGAGATAAGACCACGAGAGTGTGAGTTGAGGGTTTTTAAACTGATAATCTCTACATAAACATTTAAGTTAACCATCTTTATACGCTTAGGTTCGATTAAATCCGCTTAGGTTCACTATATTACATACCGACCGCTTTATTATTATTTCCTTAATTCGATTAGTTTTCCTCTACCTTAACTCCTAAAAACCAAACGTGACATTATCCGCCTTAGCTAAATTAGCAAACCATTATAGCACTAGAGTGATTACAAAGTCCCTGTGGGTTCGACATCTTTTTATTACTACCGCGATAGGCTGTGCACTTGCAGTTAAGATACCGTTAGACACATTAGGTCGATCGCTCATCAAGTTTTTGGCGTCGTTGCCGGGGACTTTGATTTAGTCACTAGTGCACTCATAAAGTAGCACTGTCTAGACTAAGGAAACTATTTATTTTCCCTCTGTTGTATGCCAAATACTCGCTCCAGAATCGAGCCTTTGCATCTACAAATCAACGATATCAAACGCTATCTCAGAGTAAGACGTCGGATTCAAGACTTCGCTCCGACTAAGCTTCCTGATATCTCAATCCTGAGTTAATTGAAGAATCAAAGATCGCTGACGCACCAACTCCACCTCGTCCTCTCAAGGATTACGCAGTTTCTTCTCAAGTGGAACCTCACAACAGCATTGCTGCTCCTGCTATCGCTCAAAACAATTTCGAGCTGAAACCTTCGATTTTATCCGCCGCTCAGTAGAACCAATTTTCTGGATCTCCTACTGACAACCCGAACCTGCATTTATCAGTGTTTGTGCAGTACGCAGACACTGTAAAAGCGAATGGTGTAAACCCCAAGGCGATACGATTGCGCCTATTTCCTTTTTGTTTAAGAGACAGAGCTCGCGCACGGCTCCAATCTCTTCCTTCAAACTTAATCACCACATGGGATGAGTTGAAGAAGGTCTTTTTGGCTAGATATTTCCCACCGAGCAAAACTGCTATGCTCAGAGCCAACATTAATGGTTTCAGACAAAAAGAACGAATCACTTTTCGAAGCATGGGAACGCTATAAGGACATGCTTAGACTCTGTCCTCATCATGGTTTAGAAGAATGGTTGATCGTTCATACGTTCTATAACGATCTCTTGTACAACACAAGATTGACTATAGACGCTGCTGCTGGTGGCGCACTGATGGATAAACTATATGCCGATGCAAACCAACTTATCGAAAGCATGGCTCAGAACCATTATCAATGGGGAAGCGAAAGAGCTAATATGGAAAAAACTCAAACAAAAGGTGGCATGGTTGAAGTGAATAGTCTGGATCAAGTAACGCTAAAGTGGAAGCCCTTACCCAAAAGCTAGAAAGTCTTACTACAGCTCCCGCAGCTACCGTAGTTGCAGTAGCTCAAACTTGTGATCTATGTGGTCTTCAATCACATCTTGATCCAGAATGCCCACTTCTAACAGAAGTTCCAGCTGAACAAGCGAATTACGTACAGGGAAACCCTTACAGTAATACCTATAACCCTGGTTGAAAGAATCATCTGAACTTTTCGTATAAAAGCAACAATGCGTTATACGCACCTGGACAAGCTCCCGCCACACCACCTGGTTATCCAAAAGCTATCCCAAATCACCCTAATAATGGACCTAATACATCCAATATCCCTAGAAAATCTAATCTTGAAATCATGATAGAACACTTCATTGCTTCTCAATCTCAGACTAATAAAGATGTTCTAAATCAGAATTTACATACTAATGAGCAGATTAAACAATTATCTAGTAAAGTTGACGCTTTAGCTACCCATAATAAGATGCTTGAAACTCAAATTTCACAGGTAGCTCAACAACAAGCACCTACTGCTGCCCCAGTTGGAATTTTCCCTGGTTAACCACAACCTAACCCAAAAGGACATGTTAATGATGTGATACTGAGAAGTGGAAAAGAACTTGACAGACCTGTTGATCTAAGACTCGAAAATCCAGCCATGTACCAAAAGCAGAACAAGCCAATTAAAAATGAGAATGAACCAAAAGAAAAGGAAAACGAAAACCAAGAGGCAGTGGAAAAAGAGAAGCCTTATGTGCCTCCGCCACCTTATAAACCGCTTTCGTACCCTCAGAGATTAACCAATTCCAAAACGATGGGCCAATTCAAGAAATTCGTTGAACTTTTGAAACAACTGAATATCATAATACCGTTTACAGAATCTATCACTCAGATGCCCTCGTATGCTAAATTTCTCAAGGAAATCCTATCTAACAAGAAAAAGATAGAAGACAATAAACAGTTACACTAACTGCTGAGTGTAGCGCTATTATTCAAAACGATATGCCCCCTAAGTTAAAATATCCAGGTAGTTTCTCTATACCTTGTAACATTGGAAAGTTTGTCATAGACAAAGCTCTGTGCAACTTGGGAGCAAGTATCAGTGTCATGCCCCTATCTATTTGCAAAAAGCTGGAGATGGGAGAACTTAGACCCACAAAAATGTCCGTTCAATTAGCTGACAGATTAGTTAAATACCCTGTATGTATACTGGAAAACGTTCCAGTTAAAATAGGTCAATTCTATATCCCGACCAATTTCATAATCATGGACATTACCGAAGACTCAATTACCCCTATCATATTAGGAAGACCCTTCCTAGCCACAGCTGGAGCTATAATTGACGTAAAGAAGGGCAGACTAACATTCGAAGTTGGAGAGGATAAAGTGGAATTCATCCTTACTCAATTCTTACAAGCACCAGCCATGAATGACACATGTTATCTAATCGACGTTATAGACGAGTGTGTAAGAGAGATGGAAGCCGAACAAACCACATACTCAAATAATGAAAATCCAAACCCCTCTGATATTCGAAGATGACAATTGGCGTGAACCATATCAAGATGACAGTCTAAGCAAAATTCTAGCACTTACACCTGATCATATGCCATGTACAAAGAATCCAGGTTTAGAATTAAAAACCTTACCCAGAAACCTAAGATACGAATTCCTAGATACCGAATGTACTCGACCAGTAATAGTCAATTCCAGTTTAGGAACACTCGAAACCAAGAAGCTTTTAGACGTCCTACGGAAGTACCCGACTGCATTAGGTTATAACATATCTGATTTGAAAGGAATATGTCCTTCAATTTGTATGCATCGTATTATGCTAGAAGAAGATTGCAAAACCTCTAGAGAACCTCAAAGAAGAATTAATCCAATCCTTAGCACTGTAGTCAGAGATGAAATTAAGAAGCTATTGGAAGCTGGAATCACATATCTAATCTCCGATAGTAAATGGGTTAGCCCAGTACACGTCGTACCGAAGAAAGGAGGTGTCACTGTTGTGAAGAGCGCAAAAGGCGAATCGATAACACAAAGAGTGGTTAATGGGCATAGAGTGTGCATTGATTATAGGAAACTAAACAAAGCTACTCGAAAAGACCATTTTCCTTTACCCTTCATAGATCAAATGTTAGAACGATTAGCCAAACATTCCTACTTCTGCAATCTAGATGGTTATTCCGGATTTTTCCAAATTCCTATTCACCCTGATGATCAAGAGAAGACTACATTCACGTGTCCCTATGGAACGTTCGCCTACAGACGAATGCCCTTCGGATTGTGCAATGCCCCAACAACCTTTCAACGATGTATGATGTCAATCTTTGCAGATTTCATCGATAACATCATGGAAGTGTTCATGGACGACTTCTCTGTATGCGGGCAAAGTTTTGAAGGATGCTTATCAAACCTAGAAAAGGTTTTAGAAAGATGTATGAAAGTAAACCTCGTGCTTAATTGGGAAAAATGTCATTTCATGGTTAGAGAAGGAATCGTACTAGGACATGTTATCTCTAATAAGGGAATTGAAGTTGATAAAGCTAAGATAGAGGTCATAAAAGAACTTCAACCACCTAAGACCGTTCGAGAAATACGAAGTTTTTTAGGACACGCCGGTTTCTACCGACGATTTATCAAAGATTTCTCGAAGATCACTAAACCACTTACCGATTTATTAATGAAATACGCTGAGTTCATATTTGATGACGATTGTCTTAAAGCATTTGAAACTCTAAAATCAGCCCTTATCACCGCACCAATCATGCAACCACCCGATTGGAGATTACCTTTTGAAATCATGTGCGATGCGAGTGACTACACCGTAGGCGCGGTTCTTGGACAAAGGAAGGACAAGAAAATTCACGCAATCTACTACGCCAGTAGAACGCTAGACTCAGCTCAAATGAACTAAGCCACAACAGAGAAAGAGTTGTTAGCAGTTGTCTTTGCGCTTGACAAATTCCGTTCTTACCTAGTAGGGGCGAAGATAATCATTTACACAGACCACGCTGCTATTAGATACCTACTAACTAAGAAGGATGCAAAACCAAGAAAGGAACCGAAAACGTCGTAGCAGACCACTTGTCAAGATTAGAAGGTATAAAACCCGAACAAGTACCAATTAACGACGATTTTCCGTATGAACATCTGATAGCGCAAATAAGAAGCGATCTAGCTCAACTGGATCTAAACAAACCAAAAGCCAAAGAAGTCGTGGAAGCAATCCATACGACCATGGGACTGCCATGGTATGCTGACATAGTCAACTACTTAGCTGCAGGCGCGCTCCTGTAGCAACTCGTTTTTTCAAAAATAATTTAATTTAAAAAAAAATAGTGAAATCGCCACCTCATTTTATTTGTTCTAAAAAGAACGGGAAAATATAGATAAAACCCACGACATCGGATAGGGCGGTCTACGTGACCAAAAGATATGGATTCGGGAGTTGGTTACGCAAGGGGAATGTATTAGCACCCCTTACGTCCATCGTACTCGATGGGACCCATTTTTTTCAAAGTGCGTTCGTGTGTTAGTGTGAAAAATTTTACGATCTTCTAAGTTTTGAAAGGAAGAAGAAAGAGAGAAGAAATGTTTTTATTATTTTTGCTCGCCTTTGGTCGTAAGACTTAGTGCCTACGTACTCCCTCGTGCAAAGGGAAAGTCAGAGCGCCGTAGTTCGGCTAGAAAATAATTGTTTGTTGATTGATTTTAAATGAATACACAAGTCGTCATTTTTAAAGGAGAAGAATCGTCTAACGTCCATAAGGTGTGATAAAGAATTAACGACTACGCACCAACATGAGGGAGGGTTTGAGAACACCTCTAGTACTTAAGTGGAGAAGTCGAAAACCTTGGGAATAGAGGAAGAAACATCTCGATTATAAATGAATCATATCTAATATTAAAAAGGGTTTAAAAGGTAAAGGTGCTTGGAGCGCAAAAAAGATATTGAATGTGTTAAGATTGATTTTAAATTGGGGATGACAAGTATCAAAACATTAGGCTATCATCTAATGATTCGAATACTAGAAATTGGCGAGTGAGCTCAACCAATCATCTCTCATCCCAAAAATTTATTATGAAATAAGTGTTTCGAGTGAGAATAAAATATTTCAATTATTGGGCTATCATCCAATAATCTAAAGACTTAAATTCGATTAAATCATTGGGCTATCATCCAACAATTTAAACAAATGTCACTATATTATTTTAATGCGGATAGAAGTATTTAGTTTATTGGGCTATCATCCAACAGCCTAAAGACTTCCAATTCAATTAAATCGTCGAGCTATCATCCAATAATTTATTTGAATACCGCTCTAACTTTTTTGACATTGATAGAAGTTTTATCTCATTGGGTTATCATCCAACAATCTAAAGACTTCAAATTTGTTTAAAACATTAGGCTACCACCTAACGATTTAGACAAATTTCATCCAAGTTTATTATGAAAAAAGCATTTTAAAAAAACATCTCGACGTTGGATCGAGGTTTTGAGAAGAATACTCAACGTTGGATCGAGTTTTATTGAAAATGTTGTAAATGCTTGGTGAATGGAGAAAGAATCAGGTTATGATCAATCAAGCCAAAAGACTTGATCAATCTCGAGAGAATGACCAAGCCTATTCCCTACTATTGAACCTTTATGGAGATGAGAAGAGGATCAAAATAATTGTAAATAACAAATAAAGTCGACAAAGCCCATACAAGGTGGTCAACCTAAGTATTAAACAATTGAATTACATGTGTACTAGCAACGTGGGCTAGTCTACTATAACGACTAATTGAAACAATTAATCGAAATAGGCTCACTGTAAGAAGGCCCAGGATCAAGCGTACATGTGTGCATGTGTGGTCATCGCGACGCTTCTAATCTTTGTCGACTTTCGGGTTTAAAAATGATTTACAATTATTAGTTTAAAAATGATATTTTTTGGTTTTGTGTAAAATAAATAATAAAGTAAAGACAGTTAAATATTTATTACAAGTTTTTGGGAGAGGGATACATTTTTCCAAATGAGGATTTAAACGGTAAAGTAAAATAGAAAACGCTAAATTATTTACAACGCAACAAGAGAATTGGGGTACAATTTTTTGAATGGGGATAAAGATAAATTAAAGAGAAACTGTAGATTAACTATATCTTAACGAAATATTAACAAAAGTTAAATGTGGAGAAACTTAAATGCAGATTATTGTATATTATTATATTAATTAACTTTAGAATTAATTTATGAAATTTATTCTAAAGAAATGCAACCAATATATTACAGTATAATTCGAATCTATTTACCGATGAATATAATAAGGTATAAAAATAAAAATAAAAATAATATGTAAATAATTATTATTTACAATACTAAATATAACAATAAAAGCATTATGTATAATTAAATTTAAAGTATTAAACATAAAAATAAAAGTACTAAGTATTTAGATACACATTAGTAAATATTAAATAATAACATAAATATAAATTACAGTATATATATAAAAAATGTGTTAGATCCTCAGATATCTTCACGAATAGAAAATTCGTTAGTAGCATTAGTGGGATAGAAATAAAGAAATAGAATAGCAAATAAAATAATCATGGTTAGTAGGCAAGGTATAGAATCGGAATGAATTAAAATGATAATAACACAACTTGCGATGTCCCAACATGTTTCTCGGTTAGATTTTCACGTGAGTAACGCGGTATAATCATTAAACCGTCATTGAAACTATTCTTGAATATTATTCAAATACAAACTATAATCGAAATAAAAATGAAAATAAGATAATATAATGGTTTCTCGGTTAAATCGTACGCGAATAAATGCGACATCAATATCAAACCTTCATCGAAACCGATACGGAATCTTAGTATCAATTACTCGTCATAAACCAAACCGAATACTCCAAATGTATGTGTCATACGGTTTTCGAAACCAAATTGAATTCAAGGTTCGAAACGCAACACAACAAGAAATGCAACAATATATATCCTTACTTTTCTCGGTGGTTGTATTAGACGCGGATAAACACATCATCGATACTAAACCATCATCGAAACCAAAGCATGTATCAATTTTTACTCACAATTAAAATGGATAAAGTGATACAAAATTTACACGGTTTGAACTTTAATTGAGAATAGCGATAAAAAACGATGTTACAACAAACATTCTCGTTCGAAATCGACTCAAAGGAAATAACAACAGAGTTGCCCGCATAGTTTCTCGGCTAGGTTCCTCGCGAATAAACGCAATATTACCATTTAGCCTTCATCGAAACTCACTACAACTTCCACATCCGTTGAACCGAGGCAGCAGCAAATGTTAAGAATATATCCGAAACCATCACAACACAAGTTTATTATCAGTATTTCCCTAAATTCACAAACCAAAATTAAAACCAATCTTAACATAAATTTAACATCAACAATATGATTCGGAAAAATTCGACAGCATAACCACAACAAATTTGAAGTTCACTTACAGATTTATTGGCACAATCAATTTGTATCAGAATCGTAGCAGTCATTCATCGTCGAAACTCGACAAAAATTCAGTTTAACAAATCAAAGGAATCAAACTTACCAAAACGTTGGAAATACCCCAGCGAAGCTGATGATGTTCGGTCTATCCACTAATGAAGAGGAAGCTGAAATGATGAGAGGTGATGAGGTGACGGAGTTTCGCGGTGGAGACGGCAGGGAGGTTCCGGTGAGAACTGGTCTCGGATGAGTGAGACGGATTGAAGACAGGGAGTGTGGGTTACGGTAATGGCGGTTTGTACGAAGGAACATAGGAGGTAACAGGGGCGGTGGCTGGTTAAGGTGGAGCTGTGAGGAAGGAGGCAGAAGGGAGATGAGGTGACGGTAATGGCAGAGTGTTTGTTGAGAGAAACAGAGGGGGGGTTTCGGAGGTTGGCCGGAGATGACGAGGGTTACTGGTTTGAAGGATGGATGAAGGTATGTTGGAACGGCTGCTGGGATGACAGAAGGTGGAACACAGTGAGACAGGGGGTTTATAATGAAGGGGATGAAGGAAATGGCGGTGTCGAGGAGAATAGAGGGTTGTTTGGTGGGAATAGTGTTTACGGAGGGGGTGAGAGACGACGATGGGAGTTGAAGGTGAAGATGGAGATGGAAGGAGTAAAGGTTGGTTAACTGTGAGCAGAAGGAACGAAGCCATGGTGATGGAGATGTATGGTGAGAATGAACTGAGGCAGAAGATGTTGGTTAGGAGAAGAAGATGAGTTTTTTTGTTATAATTTTCTGGGTCTCGTTTTCTGATAGCCGTTGTTCCGTTTTTTTTATCCGTTTCAATTTGGTCTCCCCCCAACAGTAACATAAGTTATGATATATATACACAATAATTAGGTTTAGCCAATTTTTATTAATGCTAAAAATGCCCTTCATGATTAAATGGGCCATAAAATGGGTTGGGTAAAAAATGATAAGCCCAAAAGTATTTTTGTTTGATTTTTTTGAGATAAAAATTTGACACCTAAAATTGTCAAAAATGATAAAAGTTCGGACAATAAATTATCCAAAAAATAAAATGAGCACATTAACATAAATTACGGGTCTTATAAGTTAAAGAAAAATTATTGAAATGGTTAAAATCGAAATAAAATGATAATAAAGAATACCCGACTTTAAAACGCTTACAGTTAAAAACGGGACTTCGAAATGCACTGAAAAATTAGGGAGAGCACATTTTTATGATTTACGCGATACGTAAATTTATAAAACAATGAGTAAAAGATGAAAACTTGAAATATTTTCTCCGCTAATTTCCGCATAGTGTCGAATCGCTTTTAACAGTCTGTTTATAAAACCGAAATATTGATATCATCGACATATAAATAATTTAAAACGATGCAATAAACAAGTAGAGAGGTAAAAAATAAATGAAGTGAAATAACAGGTATTTTATAACTAAAAATGATGCGAATATCGATTTAGACTGACTTTTGATCAGTTTAAATACGACGAAATGATGCATATGCAATGAGTGAATGACTGGTCTTTTTTATAAATGCAATGCAAGTAGAAAAATAGCATGGTAAAATTTGGGGTGCAACAGTTGCCCCTATTTAAATATCTTCAACCAGATGATATGAAAATGATCAAGCTTTATATTATCGCAGTGGGAGATAGTTAAATATCAAAAACCCAAAATTTTGCCCTGATATGCAATGGGTATGCTGTGAATAAAGTATAATGAGAAAGCGTTGAATGCAATGTTTTTTTATATATATATTTTTTTATAATGATGTATGATATGAAACAGACTCTGCGAAAATCGTTGGAAGACTCAAAACTAGAAATTTGTGGTAGATTAATTGATACAACATGGAAGACACGCTGGAACAACAAGATATTTCTAGACATATGTCAGAGCGACAAAGAATAACCAGCAATATTTAAAAAAAGAGGTAAAACCTGAGAAGTCTAACAGTGACATCCAAGAATGAATCAAATGGAAAAGGAATTGACATCTAAAAATGACTTTGGATAAAGAGAGAAAGACAAAACACCCAATAATGGCTTTGGATAAAATAAAGACTCGGCATCTAACAATGGCATTAGATGACAGGAGAAGATTCTGGAAAAGACAATCAGATTTAAACAGATCTGAAGCTACATCAGAGAAATAAACTGGAAAAGACAGTCAGATTTTAAACAGATCTGAAGCTACATCAGAGAAATAAACTGAAAAGACAATCGATTTTAAGCAGATCCGAAGCTACATCGAGGAATAAGCGAAAAGACAATGATTTTAAATAGATCCGACGCTACATCGTAGAAATAAGCGAAAAGACAATGATTTTAAGATCGACGCTACATCGAGAAATAAACTAGAAAAGACAATCAAATTTTCAGATCGAAGCTACATCGAGAAATAAACGGAAAAGACAATCGATTTTAAACAGATCAAGCTACATCGAGAAATAAACGAAAAGACAATCGATTTAAACAGATCGAAGCTACATCGAGAAATAAACCGAAAAGACAATCGATTTTAAGATCGACGCTACATAGAAATAAAAAGACAATGATTTTAAACAGATCCGGTTACATCGGAAATAAACGGAAAAGACAATCGATTTTAAGCAGATCCGAAGCTACATCGAGAAATAAATTGAAAAGACAATCGATTTTAAGCAGATCCTACATCGAGAAATAAGCGGAAAAGACAATCGATTTTAAGCAGATCCAAGCTACATCGAGAAATAAACGGAATAGACAATCGATTTTAAGCGGATCTAAAGCTACATCGAGAAATAAACCGTAAAGGCAATCGATTTTAAACAGATCGAAGCTACATCGAGAAATAATTTGGAAAAGACAATCGATTTTAAGATCCGAAGCTACATCGAAATAAACTGAAAAGACAATGATTTTAAAGATCGAAGCTACATCGAGAAATAAACTGAAAAGACAATCGATTTCAAAGATCCAAGCTACGTCAAGGAAATAAACGGAAAAGACAATGATTTTAAACAGATCGAAGCTACGTCGAGAAATAAACGAAAAGACAATCGATTTTAAACAGATCCAAGCTACATCGAGAAATAAACTGAAAAGACAATCGATTTTAACAGATCCGAAGCTACATCGAGAAATAAATTGGAAAAGACAATCGATTTTAAACAGATCCAAGCTACATCGAGAAATAACTGGAAAAGACAATCGATTTTAAACAGATCCGCTACATCGAGAAATAAACGGAATAGACAATCGATTTTAAATAGATCCGAAGCTACATCGAGAAATAAACGGTAAAGGCAATCGATTTTAAGATCCAAGCTACATCGAGAAATAATTTGAAAAGACAATCGATTTTAAACGGATCCGAAGCTACATCGGAAATAAACTGAAAAGACAATGATTTTAAGCATTTGAAGCTACATCAGAGAAATAAACTGGAAAAGACAATCAGATTTCAAACAGATCTGAAGCTACGTCAAGGAAATAAACTGGAAAAGACAATCAGATTTTAAACAGATATAAAGCTACGTCAGAGAAATAAACTGGAAAAGACAATCATATTTTAAACAAATCTGAAGCTACATCAGGGAAATAAATTGGAAAAGACAGTCAGATTTTAACCAGATCTGAAGCTACATCAGAGAAATAACTTGAAAAGACAATCAGATTTTGAACAGATCTGAAGCTACGTCAGGGAAATAAATTAGAAAAGACAATCAGATTTTAAACAAATCTGAAGCTACGTCAGAGAAATAAACTGGAAAAGACAATCAGATTTTAAACAGATCTGAAGCTACATCAGAGCCATCCAGGAATAGAACTGGACAGAAAAAGAGACCACGACATCTAACAATGACTTTAGATGAAGGGATACAAACTGACAAACATCTGTTTTGGTAGGTACCAAGTAAGTTGGACTTTGACCGCAAGGTAAGATATTGACTACAACAAGACCTCGGGAAATGCAAATGAGGAAAAAACACTCTTGCTATGCAAAGATATATGAATTTTGTGATGTATGATATATGAATGATCTATGCATGTAGCATGTAATGCAGACGTTTATGACAACGGAGATTGACTCTTTTGTGGAGGTAAGATGGGAACTCTGATTCCTCAACACGAAGAACACTACCAACTCTGCTTGGAGAGAAAATGTCTTGAGAAACACTTCTAACACACTTGTGAGTTGCATTGAAATGATGATCCTTGGAGGAAGGACTGAAGAGCTTCTTGGGGATTGCCCCAGATTCGCTGATTGTTGAAGATAAATTGATCATGGCTTCAATTCTTGAAATGACGAAGGGAAAAGAGTGCCCCGGTATAAGTCTTGAAAAGGATTTTCTGATTAAGACGATTCTGATAATGAACTGCATTGAGCAACAACTCTTGAACTGATTCACAACAGGATCTGAAAGATACTTGCCCCTGATTAGGATCACTGACCAAGTTTCTCAACAGTTTGGACTTCCTTGATGAGGAAAGCTTGTTTTGCAAACAAAAAATTGTTTCTTCAAACATGGTAAATTTAATGCAAAGCTCATGCAAAAGTTTTGAAATAAAAATCATTTTTTGAAATGATGTAATTAGTGTATAAAAAAATGAATCACTGGTTAAAACACAGCGGTTTAGAAATTTAATAGTTAAAGAGAAGACAAAAGCATGGATATACCAAGACAATTGATTTGCAAAAGACCTTAGGAGTCATATTACGCAACCTTGTCGTAGTATGCTTTCAAAAGAAACCTAACTTCAATTAGGTCTTTTGAGGGTTGTAACGTGGTCTGGTTCACGGTTTAAGAAACAAAGGATAAAGGCTCAAAATTTATTTGTACCCAACCCAATCTTTGTGATGTTCTTCAGTCCTACGTTCAGTTAACTCAGAATGTGCATTAAAGATTCCAATAGATTTTGGAATGTACACTGATAGTGATGATGGCTCAGAAACTAATATATTCTTGAGATAGCAATCACTTCTTTTTTTTTTGCAACATTTTGCTGTTTGAGGACTTTTGTCAACTCTTTTTTTTCAATTTTGTCATCCCTAACTTTTGCTTAAACCGTTCCGTTTGCGATTACACTCAGCGGGATGCCCTGATTTGTTGCCTAAGTTGCCTTTTGTTTTAACTTAGTGGCTTTTTCTTTTGATATATGTATTTTTTTTTAAAATAATGACTGCTTGACTTAATGATTACGGAGAACCATCATCACCATTTTTTGACTTGTATGACATCTTCGACACTTATTTGATGTGTGAAGGAAAGTTGATTGAATACAACCTTTATTGAAAGGCGTCTTGAATAAATGCAAAACCGAATTAAACTGAGAAATACCCTGCCCCAGGTTAAAATTACGGGTTTTTTTTTTGTATAGAAAGAAACTTCAACTTCTAGGCTCGAAGGGGTTGATAAGGGATTAACTTCCTTATTTCTCCAGTGTTTGGGAATTGAAATAATGCCTGTATATCATCAGCAAAGTTTTATTCGAAAGCATACCAACATCAATTATGGGTATCTTGTTTTTATCATCCTCCTTCCAATCTCTGCAAAAACAAAAGTTCGGTAAAGAAATTAAACGGGGAGATATATATTTTTGAAAGCGATAAATGTAATGATTTGAATCAAAATAGTGTAATGCTCATTTCATTAAAATTAACATGAAATTACAAACAAGATTTGAAAGCAATAGTTTAACATAAACAAGGGAAATGAAAACAGAAAGAAACATGGCCTAGTGACTAATCAGCAACAAGGATGAGCTGTCCTGTCTGAAACACTAGCTTTAGGAAGCGACTTGACATATTCTGACCCATCAGCTGGTTGATCTCATCTCTTATTAGCTCTTGGTTTCGTTGAAGTTCTTCCATAATTCTCTGAACCATGCTAAGAATCCAAAGTGTTGAGGAATCAGTTTGACGGTAGACGACTAACTGAAGATGGAGACAGACGAAATGAGTTCTTTTTGAAAACTTGAATGTATGCATGAAATATGCAAACGGATGCAGTGAAATTTAATGTCATAAATGAAAAAGATGTGATGAATTGCAATGTCACATATACAAATGGAATGCAACATAGTGATAGTTTAGGTTCACAGAGACGTAAAACAGGAATGATACAGGTAATCAGAACAACTTATTTCGGTGGGCTCCTATGATAGGATGGCTCTAAGATTTCTACCCAATAATTCCCCATAGGATGGTTTTATGGTTTTTGCTAAGTATTTCTCAGAGTCCCAGATCCCCTTTTAACAAACACTATCATCACGCGAGAGGCCTACATGGCGATAGTATTTGTAAAAGTTTACACCAAGAAACGGCTCTTAACGGGATACTCAAAATATTTTGAGCGGGCGATCCAGGTTTGGATATCATAAACAAACTTAGAGTTATAGGTCATTTGTCCAAAAATTGATGTCCTGCACTATCATGCGGGGCAACAACCTCCTTAAAACAACCAACTCTAAGCTGGAGTCTTTGCTTCGGTCCACAAGACATTGGAGTCAGAGGGACCTAGGCTACGCAACCCCTCTATTCCTAAAAAGGTTACCTAGAAGCCTGGGTAGTGGGCTTATCTATGAATCAATAATCCCATCAAGAATTCCCACACATTGGATATATAGATATGACAATAAATAAAAGCATGGAAAAATAAATAACTGAAACATAAACATAAGATAAAGTACAAAGAAGAAAGTAAAATAAAATGATAAACACACAACCACACAAAGAACTAAACTAGGGTTAACTCGCTTGAGAAAATGTCCCCAGTGAAGTCGCTAAACTGTAGCAACTCGTTTTTTCAAAAATAATTTAATTTTTAAAAAAAACAATGAAATCGCCACCTAATTTTATTTGTTCTAAAAAGAACGGGAAAATATAGATAAAACCCACGACATCAGATAGGGCGGTCTACGTGACCAAAAGATATGGATTCGGGAGTTGGTTACGCAAGGGGAAGGTATTAGCACCCCTTACGTCCATCGTACTCGATGAGACCCATTTAGTTCAAAGTGTGTTCGTGTGTTAGTGTGAAAAATTTTACGATCTTCTAAGTTTTGAAAGGAAGAAGAAAGAGAGAAGAAATTTTTTTATTATTTTTGCTCGCCTTTGATCGTAAGACTTATTGCCTACGTACTCCCTTGTGCAATGGGAAAGTTAGAGCGCCGTAGTTTGGCTAGAAAATAATTGTTTGTTGATTGATTTTAAATGAATAGACAAGTCGTCATTTTTAAAGGAGAAGACTCGTCTAACGTCCACAAGGTGTGATAAAGAATTAAGGACTACACACCAACATGAGGGAGGGTTTGAGAACACCTCTAGTACTCAAGTGGAGAAGTCGAAAACCTTGGGAATAGAGGAAGAAACATCTCAATTATAAATGAATCATGTCTAATCTTAAAAAGGGTTTAAAAGGTAAAGGTGCTTGGAGCGCACAAAAGATATTGAATGTGTTAAGATTGATTTTAAATTGGGGATGACAAGTATCAAAACATTAGGCTATCATCTAATGATTCGAATACTAGAAATTGGCGAGTGAGCTCAACCAATCATCTCTCATCCCAAAAATTTATTATGAAATAAGTGTTTCGAGTGAGAATAAAATATTTAAATTATTGGGCTATCATCCAATAATCTAAAGACTTTAAATTCGATTAAATCGTCGGGCTATCATCCAACAATTTAAACAAATGTCACTATATTATTTTAATGCGGATATAAGTATTTAGTTTATTGGGCTATCATCCAACAACCTAAAGACTTCCAATTCAATTAAATCATCGGGATATCATCCAACAATTTATTTGAATACCGCTCTAACTTTTTTGACATGGATAGAAGTTTTATCTCATTGGGCTATCATCCAAGAATCTAAAGACTTCAAATTTGTTTAAAACATTAGGCTACCATCTAACGATTTAAACAAATTTCATCCAAGTTTATTATGAAAAAATCATTTTAAAAAAACATCTCGACGTTGGATCAAGGTTTTGAGAAGAATACTCGACGTTGGGTCGAGTTTTATTGAAAGTGTTTTAAATGCTTGGTGAATGGAGAAAGAATCAGGTTATGATCAATCAAGCCAAAAGACTTGATCAATCTCGAGAGAATAGCCAAGCCTATTCCCTACTATTGAACCTTTATGGAGATGAGAAGAGGATCGAAATAATTGTAAATAACAAATAAAGTCGACAAAGCCCATACAAGGTGGTCAACCTAAGTATTAAACAATTGAATTACATATGTACTAACAAAGTGGGATAGTCTACTATAACGACTAATTGGAACAATTAATCGAAATAGGCTCACTGTAAGAAGGCTCGGGATCAAGCGTACATGTGTGCATGTGTGGTCATCGCGACGCTTCTAAGCTTTGTCGACTTACGGGTTTAAAAATGATTTACAATTATTAGTTTAAAAATGATATTTTTTTGGTTTTGTGTAAGTGACAGTTAAAATAAATAATGAAGTAAAGACAGTTAAATATTTATTACAAGTTTTTGGGAGAGGGATACATTTTTCTGAATGAGGATTTAAACGGTAAAGTAAAATAGAAAACACTAAATTATTTACAATGCAATAAGGGAATTGGGGTACAATTTTTCGAATGGGGATAAAGATAAATTAAAGAGAAACTGTAAATTAACTGTATCTTAACGAAATATTAACAAAAGTTAAATGTGGAGAAACTTAAATGCAGATTATTGTATTTTATTAGATTAATTAACTTTAGAATTAATTTATGAAATTTATTCTAAAGAAATGCAACCACTATATTACAGTATAATTCGAATCTATTTACCGATGAATATAATAAGGTATAAAAATAAAAATAAAAATAATATGTAAATAATTATTTTTACAATACTAAATATAACAATAAAAGCATTATGTATAATTAAATTTAAAGTATTAAACATAAAAATAAAAGTACTAAGTATTTAGATACACATTACTAAATATTAAATAATAACATAAATATAAATAACAGTATATATAAAAAAATGTGTATAGATGCAACTGTATAAGAATGCATGCTTGAACCATCCTCAGATATCTTCACGAATAGAAAATTTGTTAGTAGCATTAGTGGGATAAAAATAAAGAAATAGAATAGCAAATAAAATAATCATGGTTAGTAGGCAAGGTATAGAATCGGAATGAATTAAAATGATAATAACACAACTTGCGATGTCCCAACATGTTTCTCGGTTAGATTTTCACGCGAGTAACGCGGTATAATCATTGAAACTATTCTTGCACTGGAGCAACCACAAGCTCAACTCCAAGGAGCTTTTCTTCATGCACTGTGCATTTACTGGCCAGAAGATCAACGCTGCTCCGTTGCTCTTGGCCCACATTCACTCCATCTGCACTAGAGGCGAAAAACCCTTCTATTTCGGAGGGATAATCACTTCTCTTGCTTTAGCTTTGAACCATGGTGCCGCCCTCTCTGATATGCCTTCTATGGCACCGACTTTGCTTACTTTGGACCACTGCAAGTCTGCCTACCTCATCCACGAGCGGGAAGATGGAAAATTCCACCCTGTGATACGGAACATCATTTTTCCTAACATTATTTTGCCTTGCAGGGACCGAATTGATCCGCAAAACAGAACCAATTGGCTATTCGATCCTGCAGCTCTCGAGGGCCATGTTCCTATTCATGAACAACAACCTGATGCCCCCGCGGACGAGATGCAAGAAGAGTTGGACCGAGCTGCCCCTGTTCATGACATTCCGGAGAGTTCATCCGCACCACCTCCTATCACTCTTGAAGAAACTCTCCGAGCCATCCACCAGCAGAATCAAATGGGTGCAGCACTTGCAAGAAAACAACAGGAGCAATATGACAGCTTATGTGCACAGAATGCTCAAATTTTGAGTGGCCAGCGGAGCATGAACGAGAAGCTTGACGAGGCCCTGTCTGAACTGAACGCTTTAAGGATGGATGTCAGCACTCTTGGCTCCCAGAGCACTGATTCCGAAGCCACGCCCACCAGACGATCCCGCACCAGGAGCAGAGGACGTGGACATCAGTAGTTTGCATTTGTTTTTGTTCATTAGTTTGCATTTGTTGTTTCTTCTTGTATTTGATTTTCCCCGCTATTATATCACAACATTGAGACAATGTCTGATATAGTGTGGGAGAGGTATCGCATTTTCCATTAAACAAGTAATTTTTATGATATTTCGCAGTTTCAATTCTTCCCCGCTTTATTTAGCCATACCGAAAATTTTCCGCTTTACCTTCGCATAGCCCGACATTACCTACCTTAACGAAATCTTAGTTAGGAAGTCGAGAACGACTTAACAAGATCGATACGGTTATGACACCTTAGAATTCTTACTTACGCAATCCGTTTCAATAACCGTTATACCTATATCTTGAGTTTTAGTTCTAAAGTAACCTCTAGTAGTTTATACTAGCAGTCAGCACCGTCTAGAAACAAACCACATGGGGAGCCGATGAATATAAGTGTTTGATGCCTAATCAAGGAAATATCCTTCTTATCTCGCTGCTTAAAAAGGAAAATTTGCACCAAAGTACAAGGTCACATATAAGAGATGAGCAAATAATGAAGGAGTCTATTGTTGGTTGGTTCAGAGGTATCTGGTTCTGAACTTGGTAGGGCGTGCTACGGCTCGATCCCCCACAACTTCCAATTTGGATAATATGTGTAGGGATGCCACATTTGTGTACCAGACCCCGTGCTAAAAAGGATCAAAGTCACTAATCGGCTACTCCACTACGTGCGTGTTAAGACAAAGGGCTTAATGTGATTGCGCTAGAACGAAACCGGGTGAAATAGGTACAAGAGGCTCTAGGTTGAATTATAACAGAACAATTGAACAGTTTGTTTAAAATGGAAGTCCACGACTTAGCTTGTTGCTTGTGTCATTAGCGTATCGTTAGTGTTTTACTTAAGTATCGGCCGAACTAACGATTAATTTCCTGTAATTGTTTCGAAAACCAAAGGTATGTTATGCATGTGCGTCTGATAAAACTTGTCGGATTTTTCCTAAATGATTATTTGCTTGAGGACAAGCAAAGGTTTAAGTATGGGGGAATTTGATAATGATAAATTGTATCGTATAATTGCTATGTTTTTAGCCCGTTTTAATATTGCATTAATCCATTTAACTCCCGATTGTTCCGAGTTTTTATGTCTTTTCACAAGTATTACATGTCTCAAGTCAAATTAGCAGAAAAAGATCATATGAACAAAGTCAACATGAAAAACCAGAAGAAAGGAACAATGTTGCAAAATTCTGCAGTTTTTGATGCTGTGACGGTTGTCACACATCTCTTACAACTGTAACACGCTGTCTAGCGTCTTACGCCCGTCACCGTGCTGTTACGACCGTAACGAGCTATTACTTGAAGAATGCTCGTCACATACCACTGGCGACCGTAACACGCTAAATATAACTCTATGAAGAACGTGGGCAACAAAAGGGAAGGAGTCATCAGATACTCCTAAAATCTCTCAACCTCAACAACGCCCACCTTCCTGGTTTTTCTCAGCAGTTCAAATGCAAAGCCCACGATGTCAATTTTCAACTGTCAATTTTCTCATCTATAAATAGCAGAGGCTTCGATGAAGAAGCTACAGAGTTTATTTTAGAAATTTCTTGCGGAAGCTCTGCCGATTTTACAAACCAATTCCCAGTTTTCAATTTTGTTGTTGTTCTTGCTTTTACTTCTTTTTACCATTTAATAGCCATTTCCATCATTAGGAAATTGCTATTTTAGTTAGGATTTATTTTAGCCTCAGACTTTGTTTCTAATTTCGATTCCGAAAGTTCCAATCTTGCCGACTTGTGGAAGAAGGAGCGTGAGGAATAATATTGTTATTCGAGTTTTTAATTGCATTTAATTTCAAGTACAATTTATTTATGTTAAGTTTCTGTTATTTATTTATGATGAATGCTTTACAATTTTCTGATTATACTTTCCATGTGTTTGTTCCAATTACCATGTCTAGCTAGATTTCCAGAGTCGGTATGTGATAACAGTAACCGAATGAATTAAATTGTTCCTAAGCTAAAATCCTAATTAACTTAATTTCTGGCTGTGACTTTTTGTAATTAAAATCAATCTTTTTGTTACGAAAGTAAGAAAAGTAGAATAGGTTAGGATCAAGACCACGAGAGTGTGAGGTTTTAACCGAATAGCTAAAGTTAGGCATTCGATTTAAATACAGCGAGATCGCTTTAAAATGAATTAGACTTTATTAAGTTTTCAAAGAGTATTTTCTAAACACTTATGGGCTAGCGAGAGCAGGCATAGGGCTTTAGGAGTATAATCCTAGATAAGACCACGAGAGTGTGAGTTGAGGGTTTTTAAACTGATAATCTCTACATAAACATTTAAGTTAACCATCTTTATACGCTTAGGTTCGATTAAATCCGCTTAGGTTCACTATATTACATACCGACCGCTTTATTATTATTTCCTTAATTCGATTAGTTTTCCTCTACCTTAACTCCTAAAAACCAAACGTGACATTATCCGCCTTAGCTAAATTAGCAAACCTTTATAGCACTAGAGTGATTACAAAGTCCCTGTGGGTTCGACATCTTTTTATTACTACCGCGATAGGCTGTGCACTTGCAGTTAAGATACCGTTAGACACATTAGGTCGATCGCTCATCATTGTGGTAAAACTATTTTATGGAAATTAGTGAAACAAACAATAGCAGCAACTTCATCTAATCATGCAAAACTTTTAGTACTATATGAGGCAAGTCAAGTACTATATGAGGCAAGTCGAGAATGTGTTTGGTTAAAATCCTTAATACAACGCATACAAAATATTATGGTTTGTCTTCTGGAAAAACAAATACAACGACCATATATGAAGATAATACTGCATGTATCGCTCAATTGAAAGATGGTTACATTAAAATAGATCGAACAAAACACATTTTTCCAATGTTCTTTTTCACTAATGATCTTCATCAAGGTGGTAATTTATGCTCCAACAAACTTGTTCATCTTAGGGAGAAATGATTTTTTTTAAAAGGATATGTACTATTTTTTCTACTAGATTTTTTTTCATTGGATTTTTTCTAATAAGGTTTTAACGAGGAATGTCCTGAACAAACATCCAATGAGTACAGTTGAATAATGGATGATTGACTATTAACGGGGTAGTTCCTTCGAAAAGAATATTGTACTTTTTTCCTTTATTAGAAGTTTTTCTAGTTGGGTTTTTTTTCCGAGTAAGATTTTAACGAGACATATTCTTTATGGACATCCAAGAGGGAGTGTTATAAATAGAATGATTTTCTATTTATTAAATATGTCCTATAAATAGGACTCATATTGTACTTGAAATATTCACTAAGAATATGAGTAATATATTATTTTCTTCTCTTTCTCTCTTCTATTATTTTATTTAGTTTCATAATAAATTAAATTTTATTTAAAAAAAATATTATTATAATGTTTCATTGTTCACTATATTGATGAACAATAAAATACTTAGAATTTGGTATAAAGATAACATTTTTCTATAAATATACTCATATTTAGGGAATCACAACTTTTAACTTTTCTAACTTTTGATCTTTTTCTCTTTAACTCATATGAGAAACAATAAATTTTAAAAACTTTTGATTTTTTCTCTTTGGTTCATTACAAAAACAATAAAATTTCCAAAATATTTTAAATCAAATAACATTATGATATTAAATTAGTTTCTAAAATAACTCTTTATCAACATTTATATAATAAAATATGAAGAGAAATATTCTTACTTCAGAAATAAATTATTAATACTTACTTCACATCTTAATCATTAATTTAATTTAATAATTATGAATAATAAATAATTAAATATGTAAAAAAAATTATTATTTAATATTCATAACTATTGAATTAAAAAGAATTAATGATCAAGATGTTGAGTATATCTTAATAATTTATTCTTTCACTGAGAATACTCCTCTTCATATCATATATGTACTTTTTTTCTTTTTATATTTATCCATTACTCTATATATCACAAAATAAAGGAATGCAATTATGTAGTTCACCTTATCTTTGTTGAAATTTTTAAAAAAAGATAATTAAATTTTTATCGATACCAAAAATTTGAAATTCCTGATATACCGGAAATTTCAAAATACACTGATTTTTCTTTTGAAAAATTCTATATTTTTTTTAGAAATTTCGAAAAATCTCGGTATTTGACTTAAATTTTTGATACACCCTCCAAATTTTCGTTTTTTTTTTAAATAATAAAAAACATTTTTTTTGAAAATTCTGAAAAATAGCAGAAATTTTGTAAATTTTCTGTATTGTTTTGAAATTTTTGATAGTACCTCCCAATTTTCGATATTTTTTTAAAAAATAATAATAATTTAGTTTTTTCAAATTTTAAAATATACAAAAATTTGAATATGAGATTCAAAATTTTCGGTATTTTAACTTAAATTTTTGATAAAATTTATTTTTTTTAAAAAATAATTTTTTACAAGGGGTATGATAATAAAATCATACCTCAAGAATGACCGGTTAAATAAAAGCAGTGCAAGAAAAATGCTCCAAAATAACAACACATGCATAAAATCAAATTGATCAACATGTATAAATTTTAATAAAGAAAACTCCATTTTTTGTTAAAGAAAATTCAATTCCACAATAAAAAATCCATTTTTAGGAGGGAGCACCATTAACAACACAGTAGAAGAAAGTAAGTGATGATTAGTGATGTATTCATGAATATTCAAAGTACTAACAATCTCATTTCATTACATCATCAGATCCCACAAAAGCAGACAGGCAGCCCAACAAAGGTGGTAAACATTTTCATCATCAGTCAACTCAATCTGGTCTGGTCTGATCTCATCTACCCGCCCACATCTTTGGAATCAAAACTTTTGCTTCTCTCTTCTCACACTCATCGATTTTCATTTCTTTCTCTCAGACATAAACACAAACACTTACCATGTCTTTATTCAGAACCCTCTCAAAACGTTACTTCTCCGCCACGAAACCGCTTCACCACTTCCCCTCTCTCACTCTTCTCTCTCGTTTCTCCTCAACCACCGATCCCACCGCTCCGGTTCGTCATGCGGCTCTTGGACCCACCAAGCCACACGAGAAGCCACGCGTGGTGGTTCTCGGGACCGGTTGGGCCGGGTGTAGATTCATGAAGGGTTTGGATTCTCGAATCTATGATATCGTCTGTGTTTCGCCACGTAATCATATGGTTTTCACCCCTCTTTTAGCTTCCACTTGTGTTGGAACTCTTGAGTTTAGATCTGTTGCTGAACCGGTTGCTAAGATTCAACCTGCTATTTCTAATGAACCGGGTTCTTTTTTCTTCCTTGCTAATTGTACCGGTATCAATGCTGATAAACATGAGGTTTTTTTTCTTCCTTTCCTCGTATAATCATCTGTGTACATGTATATAAGACTCATACTTGTAATTACGTTTAATTTATTCATTTTTTAAAATTATTAGTGGTATCAACTTGTCAGCATCGGTATCGTATTTCCCTGTGCTTCATGAGCCTTTGTTTGTTAGTTTGGTCCTGAAATTACTCATTGTAACATTCTGAGTTTTTGGTTGTGGGGGATATTATTGGGTAAAAGCTCAAATCCCATGTTGCTTAGAGTTATGGTATTAATAGAGTTTAGAAAGATTGAGTGATCCTTTGTTTTTTGAACTAATTGAGTGATCCTTACTTAAAAAGTTTGTTTCTTAGAGACTTTTCAAGTCATAAAATTTAAGTTAAATGTGTTTTTTTCCTATAAAATGACCAGCTTCTGCCTTTTGCCCCCTTCAAACTTTAGATGAATATGCTAACCATCTGATTCAAGTGGAGTGGGTGAAATGGAGAAAGGTTGCAAGTTTACAACTCGTGCTAAATTGAAAATTTTATCATATAGTTATATGACCTGCAATGTTATATGGAATAGAGTGTTTGACGGTAAACGCTAACTCGGGAATAAGCTCAATATAGCAAGGGTGAAAATGTTGCGTTGGATGAGTGAAATACTATACAAGATAGGATTAGGAATGACAGCACTCGAGAGAGTTGTGCTAACATATTTTGTGGAAAAGATATTTGATTCAAAGCTTAGTTGGTTTGGACATATATGGAGGAAACCTGTAGATTCAATAATATCGAGAGTAGATCAGATGAAGAGAAGCTCAATCACTAGAAATAGATGAAGGCAAACGAAAAATGTTTTCAAAACAATTACGGAAGATGAAGAAATATGTTACTGCCTTTCGGGGATAGTGAATGATGGTGCCACCACTCCCATAAAACCTAACTGGTGCCCATTTCAAACATCATAGTCTGCAATTTGCTAAGGGAAAACATTAGTGCTCATACACTCAGTATAACAAGGGCTATTTTCCCTCTGTTTCCAAATATCCAGAGTTAATATCATCATTAATTATACCCTTATTGTTTCAGTCATATCAAGAGGTTTGGGACGGATGGAAGAAGGTATTTCATGGGAACCAGAGGATAAGTGAATGTAGGTTTTAAGCCTTAGGAAGGAGTTTAAACCACTTAAAGTTAAATATATTGAAATGATAAAAGATTTTTCTGGTAAGATGATGAAGATTGCCTCTTTGGAGAATTCAATAGACAATTCTGAAATTTCATTATCACAGTAAGTGAGCTTCCTTGAAGTCACCTAACAAGGGAGACTCTAGAGAGTGGGGATCAATAAGGAGTCTTTTTGGCTAAGCATTATCCAAAGCAAAGTGCTGGAAGCAAGAAATACAATTATCAGAGAAGGACATGCAAAAATGGAGTAGAAATTAACAAAAAGGTTGCAAATGATAAGAATGGAAAATTTCCTCCATGTCCCAATTATAAAAAAGACCAATCATTTGGAGATGTTCTGTTCAAATGCAGATATTGCAAAGAGCACAAACGTGTATAGAATGTGTGTAAATTTTAAGAAAACAAAGTGTAGCCAAAGGACATACCCAACCGTTTATACATAAATTTATCTTGAACAACAACCATACTTTATACGGATCTCAAACAAGCTCCCGAACATAATATGAAAATATTAATGTGTATCTAGTGCTCTAACAAAAGCAATGTTGAACAAATTTTTACTGTAAGAACATAAACAATGAACTTATCATCATTTCTGTATGTGTAAGATATTTTAGTGATTGACATCAATGTCATGTGGAAATGGAATATTTCATATTTGGGATGAAAAAAAATGTTGTTTTTCATGATTAAAAATGTACAGATCAAATACAATTATATAAGGAAAGCTGAAAATGACGGAGGGATTTCCATTCAACACTGTAAATCGAAACATCAACCGTCTGAGATTCATGCAAAACCATTTTCTAGGACCAAATTTTTGCAGCTAAGAAAGAAACTGCAGTTATGCAGCATGCCAAACCAGGAAGAGTGTTGAATTTTTTACTGCATTCATAGCTATTTGGCTTGTTGACTCAAAACTGCTTCCTAATAGTTTACTTGAAATATTTTGAAAATGTAGATTTCATGTATAAAACTGCATAGTATAGCCTTGATACTGTTGTGGGTTCTGCTTTATGTATCTTACTTTGCATAAAACATCATGTTACGATTCGTATTGAAACTGAGAATGAAACATCATCTCTTTTCTGGTTTCTATTGCTCTTTCTTAGTCTTCTTAAAAGGCCCTTCCTCCAGTAAACTACAACAAACAAAAGTGTGTGATGCTAGTATTAGCTGAGATTATGGTAAATGTAGCTTAACTTGGTAGAATCTGACACATTGTTTTGAAGGTGCAATGTGAGACTGTAACTGAAGGAACACAGACACTCGAACCTTGGAAGTTTACGGTATCCTATGATAAGCTAGTAATTGCATTAGGAGCGCAACCAACCACTTTTGGAATTCATGGAGTTCATGAACATGCAATTTTTCTTCGTGAAGTTTACCATGCACAGGAAATTCGTCGGAAATTGCTCCTGAATTTGATGATGTCTGAGGTTCCAGGTTTGCGATAATTTTCCTATGTTCAACAAAATTCCTTGTTATGCATTGCCTCCGTAATGCGTATTTGATACGGATGCAGGGATTTCGGAAGAGGAAAAGAAAAGGCTGTTACACTGTGTGATTGTGGGAGGCGGTCCCACTGGAGTTGAATTTAGCGGTGAACTTAGTGACTTTATTATGAGAGATGTTCGTCAGAGATACGCTCATGTGAAGGACTATATCCATGTTACTTTGATTGAGGTATGCCAAATGTAACCTTATTTGTGTTGAAATAGCGTGATGTTGAAGCACTCACACAGACATTAGATACGGCACTGAAACTAACATGTCAAAGTTGGTACTTTTTGTGTCGTTAACCAATTTGTTCATGCCTCTTTAGGCCAATGAGATATTGTCTTCCTTTGATGTCCGACTCAGGCAATATGCCACCAACCAGTTGACAAAGGTGAGCTGTATGTTCAAAGAGCTTCTTTACTCTTTGTTCAACATGTTCCTATTGAATATCACATGAAAAAGCTTCTTTACTGTTTCTTCAATATGTTCTTCTGTCATGTTGAAATTTCTCAGTCAGGAGTCCGACTTGTTCGTGGCATTGTGAAAGATGTTGAAGAAAAGAAGATTATACTAAACGATGGTACCGAGGTTCCATACGGGCTGCTAGTATGGTCTACTGGAGTTGGTCCATCACCTATTATCAACTCGTTGGATCTTCCTAAATCTCCTGGTGGAAGGTTTGTTTACTCAACATAGTACTTGCATTTATTTTCTTTCCATTGACAAGCATTGCAAAATTTACAATTTGCAACTGAGTTTTGTATGGATACATTTAGCATTTAGATCTGTATTATCAGGAAAGCAGGATCATGGTAGTCCAAATATATTCGTTCTTCTAATACTATTTTGTATAAGTAATTATGTACAGCTAGTTTCTGTTGATACAAAATAATCTCAAGTCAAAGAATAACTTTTTATAAAATAAATTCTAATTTAAATGTTGGATTTAAAGTTTCCTTTGTACTTGATGCACAGTTGATCTGACCCTTCTTGTAATGCACGATAACTGTAACTTTAAGCAATATTATCTTAAGGAAAACTTCTGAAAAATTCTGGCATCACAGGATTGGCATTGATGAGTGGCTTCGTGTTCCTTCGGTACAAGATATCTTCTCAATAGGTGACTGCTGTGGATTTGTTGAAAGTACAGGAAAACCAACACTTCCTGCTCTAGCCCAAGTAACTTACATTGGTTTCATTAGTTTCTCCAACTCACACTTTCCATTTTTGAATTCTGTTCATATGTAATTTTGGTTTTAGTTCAACACTAAGGACTTGGGCCCTGTTTAGATAAAAAAATTACTTAAACGCTTATGATATAAGTGCTTATATATAAGCTGTTTTTATGAAATTATATAAAATAACGCCAAACTGTTTTTTGAATAAGCTAAATTTGTTTTCATAAGCTATCCTGAAGAGCTTACAGAAATAAGCTGAAAACAACTTAATAGACATGTCATAAGCTGTTACCAAAGTTCAGTCTCATAAGTGTTTGTCGCTATAGACATTTTACTTAGTCCCTGATAGCATTCCATTCTGAATATGTTACTTTCTATAGTTGGTAGAGGTTAATGTATTTGGCTGAAACCTTATCCATGTCAACTTAATATGTTGCCATTTGAATACCACAGGTAGCAGAGAGGCAAGGTAAATACTTGGCAGGCTTATTAAACAAAGTAGGTAAACTCAATGGAGGCCACGCAAACAGCATGAAAGACTTGGACTTAGGGGGTCAGTTTGTTTACAAGCACTTAGGAAGCATGGCAACTGTTGGCAGTTACAAGGCTCTAGTAGACCTGAGACAGAACAAGGTGATTTCTTTCATTCCTTAACCTTTTGTTGATGCTTTTTTGGTTTTCACTCTTAGCATAACAGAGAAAGAGGCCACTGGACTAATCTGTGCTCGGCCGAGAGGTCTTTAATTTTGTTTTTTGTGCGTTGAATAACATATAACAGTTTGATCACTAACTTATCTCCTACAGGAGGCAAAAGGATTGTCTCTGGCAGGTTTTATGAGTTGGATTGTCTGGCGCTCAGCATATCTAACTCGTGTCATTAGCTGGAGGAATAGATTCTATGTAGCTATTAACTGGGCTACAACTTTTGTTTTCGGTCGTGATATAAGCAGAATATGAAAGTTTTAAAGGTAAATACTTTCATAATGGTTAGGACTAGGCGTTTTTCCAACGAACTTAAACCTCTTCAGTTTTATGACATTTTATTAAGATTTAGAATGCTAACATACGTTGCTTTATTGGTTTGCATTGCAGGTTATTATTAAAGGAATAAGTGATGAATTTCAGCTAGCTGAGCAACAAGGCACTAAACTAGTTCATGATCCTAGCTACATAGAATCTGTGATACATTATAGAAATTTGAGTTAAAATGAAGCATAAAATAGTTTATTTAAACATAATAGTTTAGTATTTAATATCGTTGTGATTCGTTGACCTATATAAAATAATTCAATCCTTCATTCTCTAAAAATTGCATCAAAGTACTTATAAAAAGAATAATATCTTATAACTAACTAAATTTAGTTAGATTAAAAGTGACTATTTAATTACTTGAAACATTAAAAATATTGCATGAGTTTCATTGCCTCCATGTGTTTTCATTGGCAGGCTTCTAACTCCAATTGAATCCATCAACTTCTGATGAAGACCATGCTTCACATAATGGTGTTATGTTGTCAAAATCCTTAACTGTATTCAAAGGTTGTGCACTGGAGATGTTGTCACACTCTAGGGATAAATTAGGCATTGAGTTAACAACTTCATTAGGAGCATTATTTTGAACAGCAGTATCAACAGTCAAAGGTTGAAACTCAAATTCACCATCCCACTTTGATTTTTTCTTCCCAATTTTAGGCATTTTATTCTCTTCAGTTGATCTCTTCAAACGAAGTCTTAAGTTCTGCCAATCAATAAGTTCATCCAAGAAGAGTTTTTCATTTTCTTACTAATGACTCGAATTTTGATTTGTTGGGTAACATATTGCAAGAAATGGTAGGAATCCATGTCAAGTATTTGAGCTTCAATTAGGATCCCATCATAAAGGTTCTTTATTTCTTTCAAAAAGTTTAATGCAAAAGAAGCATTACAGCATGCTGTAACTGAAACAAACAAACAATTATAAAAGTAAGAATTTTTACAAAAAGCTTAACACACAGTTCTTGTATAAAGTGTGAGAGATTAATCGACAAACCTAGATAATTGCTTCGAATGCACATCTCTACAATGGAATTCAGGGTGGTTATGTCATGGTCCACTACAAGAACCCTTAAACCAAGTGGAAATTGACGGGGAAGTGATGTTGTTTCCGTGAATAAAGTCCTTGTAGAAAAGAAGAATGCAATAGAGTTTTCGAGAGACCAAAGTAATAAAATGATGATGGTGTAGTTTCTTTACGAGAACTATTATATAAAACATTTGATATGAGTTCAACAACAACTTCGTTAAATCAATATTGAGTTGACATATAAATATTACGTCAAACAATAAAAGCACTAGTTAATAAAAGTATTAAAATATATCAATTAATAAAAAATTTATATTTACACCTTAGACCACTTACTATGGAGATGTAGAAAAAATTATTCATAGTTAAATGATTTGTAATGACGTGGTGATGAATAGATTATATGATGTTGAAAACATTCAACACGCTGATTGAGGAAGGGGTGAGAATCACATATAAATTTTATTGATTGTTTAGATTTTTTTCTCATCTTAATTACTTAAAATCAATTTTTCCTTACGTCTTATATTATTTGTCGTAATTGAGTATCTCACACAAATTAAAAAATATTAATAAATGAAAGAGAGAATGGTGAATTTATCAAACTATCCTGGTTAATTATTGGTAATGTTAAGTGAGAAAACAATAAAATAAAAGAATTTATTAGATGATACAATTAAAAGATTAAATATAAATTTGTATTAGTAATTTAAACTCATAAGTATTTGGGATAATTTTTTTTCTTCAAAATGTGACACTTATTTTGAAACCAAGGAAATATTTTATAGTTAATCCATTTTTAATTTATTTTTATTTTCATCAAATCTTCAATTTTATCTTCCCAACAATAACTTTTCTAACACCTAAAGTTGTACTAGAATATAAAAAAATAAAATTAAAAAAATAAAAATAAAATTAGTTATTAAATAAAATAAAATAAAATTAGTTATTAAATAAAATAAAATAAAAATTATTCAACACTTAGTTATTTTATTGTAATTTTAATGGATAATTATTATTATTATTATTATTATTAATATTATTAATATATAATCACAAAAATAAAAATATAAAAGAAAATAAGAATATGAAATAAAATTGGTGGGATAAGTTGTTGAATTTTTTTAAACAAAAATATTGTAAGAAATAAAAGTCGAATGAGTGTTGGATTACTAGATGGAAGAGAGAGAAAATGATGAGAATTGATTCAGCCACACTTAGTTTATACATACCATTCTCAAGGGTATGATTTTACTAATATACCCTTGTGAACAACCACTAAATTTAAAAAAAAAATTTGAGTTTTCAAAAAATTTGAGAGGTATACTGGAAATTTCAAGAAATTTTCAATTTTTTTTTAATTTTCAGATTTTCTTTTTTTAAATTTTCAATCAAATATCAAAAAAAAATTTACATAAAAACCAGAAATTTTTTTCGAAGCACAAACCAGAAATTTCCATTATATTTTAGAATTTTCAGAAAAAACCTAAAATTTACGTAATTTCCGATAAAATATAAAAAAAAAAATTAATACTAGAAATTTCAGTGCATTTAAAACTTCCGATATAAAAAACAAAAATCTAAAGAAATTACTGAAAATTTCAGTGCATTTAAAACTTCCAATATAAAAAACAAAAATCTAAAGAAATTACTGAAAATTTCAACAAGGATAATTTTAGAATAAAATTTTTAGAGAGTAGCATATTTAATTGTGCAAGGATAATTTTAGAATAAAATTTTTAGAGAGTAGCATATTTAATTGTGGAGTGGAGATAAATTCTCTAAAATGATATAAAGCATAAAAAGTGGAGGCAACAAAAGAGAATGTTGAATTCATGAACTATTGTACACAGTCTTAGACTCTTAGTGTTAATTTGTTTTATTTCTATTGAAAATTTGATTAGATTACATAAAATAATATGGAAAAATTAAAATCAATTTAAGTTGAATTTTAGTGATTATGAGGTAGTATCATTCATAAATATTTTTAAGCAATTAGTAACTTTTTAACTTTTAAGTCTAAGGGCATTGGATTGACTTAGTTGAGCTTATTTTATATCATAAATTTATCCTATTAAAACAGTTATAATAATATTATTTATAAACTTTTTTGAGCTTATTTTTATAAGTTTTCAAAAATAATTTATAAAAACAATTTATAGCAAATATAAAATAATTTAAATTTATTTTATCTTTCGTTAGAAAATAACCTATGCAAACTTTTTCATAAGTGCTTATTTTGATAAGCACTTGTTCTATAAGCTCTAAATAAGTTGTTCATCCAAACAGATCCTAAATTGTCCATCCTTTAGGAGACAATAGCGCAATATCATAAGGTAGCAAAAGGTAAAATGATAGTATAAGGCTGTAAGCTTATTTAGAGCTTACAAGTCTAAAATAACCAAGTTTGTCTTTAGAAGTTACTTGGTTCTTTCAACACAGTCCATTTGCAGCAATACATTCCTATGATATCAGTGTTTCAGCCTCTTCGTAACAATGCAAATGGCCGGTACATTTACATGATCTTTCCCTGTTCAAATTAGATGTCTTCATGAGGGGCAATTAAACTAATGAGCTAAAGACCCAATTTCGAAGCACTGCTGACAAGTTTAGAATTCGCCATCCTTTTGGTGATCAGATCCTTCAACTCTATCTCCCCGGGAAACCTTCCCTCCTTCAGTTTAGAGAACACCTACAATGACACAAGAGTTTGAAAGGGTTAATGAGTTCAGAAGCATTGAAGACTCCATCCATATACATATCTTCCAAGTTCCATCTAATCTAACTATTTTCTTAGTAATGTTAGAGCCAGCAGGGCAGGGCGGTAGGGCAGAGAAGAGCCAGAAATTACTTCTAACATGTTTTGAAACAGAAAAGAGGACATTTTTATTCACAATTAACATACCATTGGCCTGTTTCCCAGGTGCTTCAAAATAAACCACAAGCAGAGGTTTTCTATAATAAATCAAGGGGACTACAATTATTAATTGGCATATAACGAAGTAACAAAACTGGTTCTCATTTTTCAACTAGTATCGGCAAGATCAATGATGGTTGCTAACATGTTATATGATAGTATTTAATACTTCCAGGTGAACATGTTGATAAAACTAGTCAGACAAGGAAACCATTCAGTCATGATTGATAATGTGTGCTGGCAAAAGAGTCCCAAACCATAACAAAATATAAATTCATTGAAGAAAGTAAAAGATAGAGAGAGAGCACCAACCGGATTGCCGTTGAAGTAAACTTCAAATGCGCCAGAGCTTTGCAAGAAAGACTGCAAGGCATTTCCAAGAAGCCAAGTAGTAGCAATGGTTCCAAACCTATTAGCACGCAAGTTAAAATACCAAGGAGGAGGTGCAACAAAACCCAACATTGGAAAAATCTGTTCCCCTGCAACTACAACACCTACAACCCCAATTTGAACAACTGGAACCACTTTGCTTAGTAGACGTTTTGGAAGTGGTGGAGGATAATTTGCAAGAATAACCTCAACTCCAGGAAAAGCAATCTCCAACATATTCTTTAGTGTTACCGCCGTTCCCCTACATAAAACAAAAACATCCTTTTACACTAAGTTACCCATCCTAAACAATAACCATGTGCAGAAACATATGCAATGCACCAACTACAAGAAATATGAAACAACAGGCACAACAATAATTTCAAAGAAGTAGAATAATGAATTAAGGGCCAGTTTGATTTGAGTTATTTGAGCTTATCTACTACCATAAGTTTTGTGACCTTGTTTGGGAGAGTTCATCAAAATAGCTTACGGCATTTTTTTAAATATTTTTTTAATTTATTTTTATAAATTACTTAGATAGCTAGTAAAAATAACTTACAACATATTTAAAACCAATTTAAATGTATTTTATCTTTTGTTATAAAAAGGCTTATGTGAGCTTATTCATAAGCGCTTATTTGGATAAACACTTGTACTATTAACTGCAAATAAGTTGTTTATCCAAAGGCCCTAATTACTTCTCAAAATTGCACGAGAAACTACTGAACTAAGAAACTAGTCTCTAGTTAATTAAGGAAATCCTCCATGAATTTTCATGATAGTAACTTAGAAATCATAATTGACAAAACTAGAATTTGTTTTTCAATTTCTGCTTTCTTTCGGTCTCTTATTTACATTATTTACATTACATTTGAAGTATTTCTATAAAACTCTCTTCAGTCCTAATCAACGTGATATAGATTTGAAAAGTGAATTAAAACTTAGTTCAAAGAGATCAAACCTAATAAGTAATACACTCAACACTTGAGGGACGATAACTAAACTTATAAATAAGCATGGCATCAAAACGGTCTCAAGAGGTGCTAATACCAATACCGATATTCACCGTATTAAAGAATAAATTATGGTTAACGACCGAAACTGCAAAAGCCTTTACGCTTTCGCAACTGTTTTTTAAAACCTTGCAAATAAGTAATAACTAATTCTACTAAACTTATACAAATCCAGGGTTAAGAATAGTGATGATGATGATGAATTATAGAAAGTACTTGTAGGAGCAAGAAGAGCAGAAATTGATGTTGACAGTGTTGCCATAACCTACATCTCCAATATTTGAGGCGAATTTCTGAAATAAAAACGAAGAGAATGATTATTATAGATATGATGATAGATAAAGGTAAAAAAATATGGATGAAGTAAATTGGTTGATGGAATTGAAAATTACCTCGGAGTGCGAGGGGAACGGCGGTACGGGGTCAACAAGTGGATGTTGTTGTTGGTGGTGGTGGTTGTGGTGGTTGTGAGATGGTTTGGGCGGTGGAGGAGATGATGTGAAAAGAGAAAAGAGGTCGGAACAGAGAAGGAAGAGAGGTAAACCAAGCAAGAGAAGCTGAGCGCGATCCATGGCTGAACCTGTTGTGACTCACTCGGGTCAGATGATGGATCTAAATTCGAGTACTCACTTTTTGTGCGACTCTCCTTGGAATTAATTGAAAACGTAAATATGTTTTTTTTTTTTACGGTATGAATAGGATAATTTATTTATTTAATATTTATTTAATTAAATTAAAGTTTTTATGAATATATTTAAAAATTATTTTATGTTAAATTTTAAAACAATTTTAGGGTCTGAGAATAAGGCCTAGAAGGCGAGATGCGGATCAGTCACTGCAACATATTTTTTTCCATGTAACATTTATTTGAAGCCTGTTCTATTATACTCACGATCTCCATGTGCATACAAGGGTCCCTCGTTCTCTTGGTGATCCACTTGAGCTGAAGTTGAGTAACAAGAGTGAGGATTTTATTTGAGCCCTTTCAGTTTTTTAGATAACTATTATGCTAAAGGCTAATTGCACTGATAAGGAAGCAACATGAAGAGTAAGATTTAACAACATCAACAAAACTGTCACTATGCTTGTATATTTAAACTCTCACATTGGTTTTTGTATAAAAAAATTTAGTCTTTATATAGCTATTAAAAAGACATCAAAACTTAATTTAATCTTTATAAAATTTTTAGTCTTTATATAGATAAAGTCCAATTATTTTAAAATTTAATATAAAATAATTTTAAAATATATTCATAAAAATTTTAATTTAATTAAATAAATAAATTATCCTAATCATAATTGCCAACACATTAAAAATATTTTTTATTTTATAATAACTGTCACGTATTCAAAAGTGGAGGGGGACCAAACAAATCTCAAATTAGATAAAGTTTAAAGACAAAAAACGTGACTTTTAAAATGAGAGAATTAAAACTTAAAAAACTTGAAAATACAGAGACCGAAAGTACATTTAAGTCTAATATATTTAAACCCAAAAAATTTACAATAAATACTAAACCTCCAAATAAGTGTCTAGTCTATATAAAAAGCCTCCAAAAAAAATTATGTTCTACACAGCGGAAAATACCAAACAAACCAGAATAAATTCAATTTATAATTATTCCAACATAAACCAAAAGAAATAGAGTTTAAAACTATAACTCTAATACAATCGTTCCCCAGTGATACAACTACCAGAGCATAACACTGACACGCGGATAAACTAATTAGCACAGCTCAAAGCTATCCTCACCAACTTCTAAGCGGCTAATTGTAACACCCCAATTCTACCCAAAGTTTAATATGCAAAAATCAGAGTAATTTTAAATTTTCATAAATTAAATACTGAGGCGTTACACCATCAAAAACAACTCACTTTAAAACAGTTACTTTAAAGTATAAATTTTCGGATACATAGCATCGCAGGAAAACATAAATTTATTCATAGAAATCAACACATCTCCTTTATTAAGCTTCCTCATCAAAATCATGTTTTTTATAATTTATGATTCTTATTTACAAAAGGAAAGCAACAAAAGAACAACAACAAAGACAACATAAATATTTCCCCCGGGTGCTACGTATCAGAGCGACACCGACACGACTAACAGCAGCTATAAACTCCATCTTCATAACCTGTACGTTACCAATATATAGGTAACGGCGAAACAAGTAAAGGGTGAGATACTCCAAAACATATAATTAAGGCATGATAAATATATATATAGTTTCGGAATTATAAAGGATATAAGTTAATAAGTGCATTCCAACACATATCCAAACCTCACTTACTTCGATCGTCATTCTAATGTGTATAATCTACACTATATCGTCATAACCTCATCGGTATACTTCATCGCAACAACACCTAAACTTTCATCACTACGAAATCATCACAAGCTATACGCCACTAATTAACACGGCAGTCTTAAACAACAACATCAACCAACAACATTAAATAATGCTAATAATATAAGCAACATAAACAAATCGTCACAAATTGGCTAAAGCCCATCTTCGCTTTTGGCATAAAGCCCATCTTCACTTTTGGCATAAAGCTCATCTTCGCTTTTGGCATAAAGCCCATCATCACAACATCATCACAAACATCATCACATTATATATACCATCGCAATTCAATCTCATCCAACAATCAACAAAACCAACGCCAAACAACTCAAACATAAACATAACCGACTCCATGAGACACGAATATGTTATGCATGTGGTACCCATCGCTTTGTCCGTAATTAGGGACACTTGGCATAAAGCCTATCTTCGCTCGGCATAAAAGCCATCATCGTTTGACATAAAAGCCCTCTTCGCTTATGCAATGTATGTGACTCGACAATAAAACAACACAACACAAACACGCCATCATCGCTCGTCAAAATTGGCATAAAGCCCACATCGCTATAATTTATTCAAAACAAGATAAATATATCATCGCATCATAATTGCATTATGCAAACATCACTAATAAATTCACCAAAAGTCATGCATTCACAAATCGGAAGCATTTATTAACAACATCAATTTAATCGTCACATCATCATGTGCAAAACATATATCATCGCATTGCATATCAACAAGTATTTATTAATAAATACACCGTCGCAAATCTTACGTTTATTCACACCGTATCATCATTAATTAATTCACTAAATTCCGAAAATGGAAAAATAGTCAAAACGTCGTCGCGAAAGTAATTCCTAATAACCGGTATTTAATCACAATCATCGACGTCGAAATCGGATTATCCATACGTGCCTTAAATCCACTAAAACACAATCCGGTTCGATTTACCGTAAATTGGCCTATTTCGGGTCGCTTCGTAAAAACTCGTAATTTCTAAAAATTAACCTCACCACTACGTTCTACACGTCAAACTTAGCTAGCACGTCAATTTTCGTTGAATTCAGAGCAACTTACTCTGTCGTCGAATTTTACCGAAATCGGAAAATCGGAACATAATCGGATTCTAAATTTAATCGGCTAAGTTATGTCCTAATTATATTATGATAATACTAACTAGTAGTATGAATTATTATGGAAATTGACACATACAGAAACAAAATAAGGAAATTATGCAGAAAATAATATTGCAGGAAACAGAAAACTCAAATACAGAGAAAATGCAGACAGCATTTCATTTCCACTCCCTTCCCTGCGTGCCACAAGGGACGAACGTCCTTGCCATTATATAGAGCTTGGAGGCGTGGGCCTCAAGCATTAATTCTTCCATTCAATTCTTTTTCCTTTCCCCTGCGTTTTTTGTATTACGTTTTTGCTGGTTTTTCAACTTGCCATATTGTTTCTTTCCTATTTCCATTACTTCATTATATCATTCTATTTTCATTACTTCATTTTCTTTTCCTATTTTCATTACTTCATTATATCATTCTATTTTCATTACTTCATTTTCTTTTCCTATTTTCCACCAATTCCCATTACCCTGCGTTTTGGTTTTGCTTCACCGTCTCACTTTTCTGTTGTTTTTTTTTTTTTAATTGCAGGTAGCTTTTTCCATTTCTATTTCTATTAACATTAACATTTTCATTAACAATTACTATATCCATTAATATTTTGTTTTACTATATCTTCTTCCTATTTCCATTAACATTTACTATTTCATTTTTATTTCTACTTTCATTCTACAATCCACAACTACAACACCAATAACAATACCCATAATCTTTACCACAAAATCAACTCTCTTAAACATTTCAACAAAACTCTATAAACTATCTATCAAATTTTCTCCCAATTCAAACTAAATCCACCAAACCCTAACTATAAAAAATGGAAATCAAACCATCAAGCACCCAACTCAAAACCACAACACCAATTTCATCACAAAATCACAATATATGCATCAAAACCCTAACTATAGGAAGTGGAAAATCAAACCCCTTACTATGGAAGCTTTGATGATCCAAGATGATTCTTCAAGACCCCATCCTCAAGCTTGCTCATGTTCTTCCTCTCCTTCTCCTCTTGCTCTTCTCCTCACAAAACCCTTACTTTTTCCTCTCAAGTTTCTATTTTTGGCAAATGGGAAGAAAATGAGGAAAATGTGGTTTTATAACTATGTTTCTTACTAGCTTCCAAATTCCCATGCTTGGTTTTGGTATTTTGAATAGAAGGAAAATGAGGAGAAAGGTTTTATAATGGTATTTCTACTAGTAAGCCAAGGGTGAAAACCCAAACCTCAACAATTTCTCTCCACACCCCCAACTTACTAATTATATCATCAATTCAATTAATCCAATCAATTAAAATAATTCCGGGGAATTAAAATATCGGATCCGAATAATATTTTTATCGGACCGAACAGAACGTCGCTAGATAAATTAATAGATATATTAATTAATATAAATATTCCCATCGCAAAATATTATCGATTGGTAATTCGAAAATATTAATATAATATAATATTAATTAAAACAGGGCGTTACACTAATACACTACAAGAAAAAGTAATATTTGCCAGGGGAATATCCCCTCACAAATGTCAAAACCCCCTCACAAATAGGTAATTTGCGAGGGGACAACTCCCCTAGCAAAACAGGGGGTCGCAAAACAATTTGCGAGGGGCTTAAAACCACGCTATTTTCCCAGGGGTTAATCCCCTCGCCAATTGTCATTTATAAATAATGCACTTTTGCATAAAGTCAGATGGTGCAGGCATGGGTGCAGAGTGGTCACGTCAGCATTTTGCCATGTGATTATCCCCTCGCAAATTGCAAGGATGGTGACATGTACACAGGAGTTTATCCTCTGGCAAATTGCAATGATGTTGACATTTTCACAGGAGTTTATCCTCTGGCAAATTGCAGAAAAATTTTCAAAAAAAAAATAAATTTTAAAATTATATATAAATTTGAAAAGTATAATAATAGAATAATTATATATAATTAATATAAATTTATATATAAAATTTATATAATAATTAAAATTTATATAATAATTAAAATTCATCAAAATTAAAATAAAAGATTTAAGTTCAACATACTTAAAATAAAATATCATACAAATTTAAAAAAAAAAACTCCAAATATTCAACATAATTATATAATTACTCTTCAAATAAAATACTCCAAATAATTATAATTATATTCTTAAAAAAAAACTTCAAATAATTATATTTTTACTTGATTGTTTCCTAAAATACTATGATGTTTTAATATACATCTATTTTTTAGTCATAAACATATATTTTTAATCCTGGACATAAATTGTCTTCTTTCAATTTAAAAATATATAAAGTATTTATTTAAGTAATAAGTATACTTTTTATATAAAAATTTATAACTTTTAGAGGTATTTCAAAAAATTATGTTTAGTCCTATAATTTTTAAACATTATACATATTTCAAAAAATTATGTCTCTTCTTAAAAAAAATTATGTATAAACTATTATATAGTGTATATTTATCTCCTTATTAAAAAAAAAGTAGTCCCATAATTTTTAAACATTATACATATTTCAAAAAAATTTATTTACCCAATTATTCATAAACATTAACAAATTTCAAATATATATACTATTTATCATAAAAATTGAAAATATTTATATATTATACATATTTTTTTTAAAATTAATTATAAATACTTTAAATATAAAATATATATACTGTTTTTTAAATATATTTTAATGTTTTTCTAATATATATATCTACAAATATACAATTAATTATTGTTTTCTAATATATATACTATTTTTAAATATACTACAAATACTATTTTTACTGTTTTATATATATATATATATATATATATATATATATATATTTTAAATATAAATACTGTTTTAAATATATACTATTTTACATATTGTTTTTAAAAATAATAAATATATTTACACATAAATTATAAATCACAAATAAATATATACAGTTCCTATATATATATATATATATAATAATAATAATAATTTCGAATTTTTTTTATATATTTTAATATTTTTCTAAAATATATATATATTTCCATTTTTTACTATTTTTTTCTGTTTTACAGTTTTTATAAAATATATTTATATAATTACATACTATTTTTTAAAAAATTACATAGTGTTTTTAAAAATATTTATAACATAATATTTACAGTATATATATCCAACTTAAATATACATAATTTCAAAAAAAAATTTACAGTATTTAAAGTATATATATCCAACTTAAATATAACATAATATTTATAACGTAATAGTTACAATATTTACAGTATATATACATAATTTCGATTTTTTTATATTTTAAAATCTAAAATTACAAAATAACTATATATCCAACTTAAATATTTATATCTAAAAAATCGAAAAAAAATATTAAATTGTGTACCTTTGATTGAAGCTTTTCTTTAATGTTTGTGACTAATACCTTAAAAATAAAACAATATGATAACATATATAGTTAGATATATAATAAACAGAAAATAAATTAACAAAAAACAAAAAATAAATTAGACATATACCTTTGAAAACTATTATGGATTGATGAGGATGAAGATGACTCAAGTTTTATGAAAATGGAGGAATGAGGAAGAATAGAAAAGAGAGAAAGCTTGCTGGTTTTGTTGGTTGTGTGGGTGTTGGTTAAGAGGGAGAGGAAGATAAAGTATATATCAAATAAATAAATAGTTGTTAATATAATTCTGAAAGGCGTGCATTTATGGAATGGCAGATGGCGAGGGGCACCCCCTCGGAAATGAAACGGGCAAAATTAGCGAGGGGTGCCCCCTCGGAAATGTACAAAGGTATAATTAAAGCCTGCACGCGCAGTCTGCGCAGCAGTTGAGAGAAATAATATTGTCTCTTTTGCTAGGGGTATCCCCTCGCAATTTACACATTACAGTTTGCTTGGGGGGTTCCCTCGCAAAATACCTTATTTTATGGCGGTTCTTTTTGTTTCCGAGGGGTAGCCCATAGCAATGGAAAATTTTAAATTTCAAAAATTACGTGTGCTTATTTGCGAGGGGATACCCCACGTAAATGATTTTTTTTTAATGAAATTTCCACTTTGCGAGGGGATTTTCCCCAAGCAATATTGTTTTATTTGTTTGGGGTTTAACCCCTGGCTAATTCCCCTAGCAAATTTCACCTTTTCTTGTAGTGATACTTCAATCTGAAATCATTAAAGTAAGGGTGAGATTTCATCAACAATTAAAATACATTATATGTTTCTAAAAACAATAAAACAGTTCAATACATTATTTCACCCTCATTAGCATAATTAGATTCAGTCTACAATCACAATTCATACAGTTCAATATGCACAAAACAACAACAATAAGATTATAACACTGGAAACCATCCCATCATGTTATAATCCATATGCAATGCAGACTCTATGCATGTGGTACCAATCGTGAACTAAATTCACACCCTATTTCGTTTACACCTCGGACACAGCGTTAAACAACGATTCGCCCATACACCACTGGGACACAAGTCTAGCCTCACCACAACTAAACCAGTGGGTACGGGTATTGGCTCTACAGGTCCAATTCCACACAATGGGAATTAATCACAACCAAAATGCATATGCATGCACATCAAAAGCATGCAACATTCAAATAACGAAATATGATATCATAACGCCATTCCATATATAGCCAACACCAACAAACATCGCATGATAACAGCATAATCATGAATGACAACAGCAACAACACATAAGTATTACTCCTTACCCAATCTGTCAGAACAACTCTAACCGGCTCATCACCATTTCTAGTTTTACCAACGTTTACAAAATTGGAAGAATCAACTCTTTTTAAAATAAATTCCATAAAATAGTAATTTCTTCATTTTATAAAATAGTATTTTTAATTTAAGAAATACTGCCCAAAACGGCGCTCGAATCGGAGTTACGGTTTAGAAAATATGAATTTTTAAAGTTTTAGCATTTTTGAAAAATAACACAGTGGTAACCGGTTTCTCCCAGGGAGAACCCGGTTCCCACATGCCCAGTTTACACGCTCTCTGAAAAAATGTATGGGGAACCCGGTTCCTCCAGACAGGAAACCGGTTCCCATAAAAAATGCATTTCCTTTGAAAATTTTCAACTGGGAACCCGGTTCCTCCCCTGGAGTAACCGGTTCCAGAATTGTCCCTCCCTGATTTTTGTACCAGGAACCCGGTTCCTCCCACATGGAAACCGTTTCCTGTGACCTACAGAACCAAAAATCTGCAACTTTTGACAACAACCTATTTCCAAACTTTTCCCTTTCATTCCCATGCGAACCATAGCATCAGAAATACCAAAATTCAACCAGTAAACACCAATACAACAACACATAGCATAATTTCATCATTCCCCATTAATCCCATAACACACTAACGGTTCCAATTCCTATTATTCGACACATTAGGGAATAATCCTACAAACCTAGAATTTCTAATTCAAGTTTCCTAATATATTCAACCGTTCAATCGAGTCCCAAAATCCATAAGGCATCATAATTAGATAAAATCACCCCTTACCTCGTGATAATTCTTCGGATTTCGACGCTTTGGCTTTTTTCCTCTTTTCTCTTCCTCTTCTCAATTGCACGTATGATGAACTTCTCAATTTCTCTCTTTTCCTCTTTTTCCTTCTTTTATTCCATTATATTATTCTAAAATAATAATAATAAAATAATTAGTATGTGTAGAATGTTTTACTTATCACACCCTCCACTTCACACCTCACATCCCGACACTTCCATTCCATTTCTTTAATTAATTAAATCCAATAATTCAAAAATACCAATAATTAAACTTGGAACAATATTAACTTCTGGACCTTGTCCAGAAGTTCTATCTTTAGAATTACCACCTTCAGAAACATGATCACCTTCAGAAGCTTGTCCTCTAGAACCTAGGTCTTCGGAGTTTTCCATTCAAGAAGCATGATCACCACCAGATTCTGGATCATCATCAGAATCTGGATCAGAATCAAATTCATCATCTTCATCTTCAGAGTCTTTAGAATCATCTTCTGACTCTGTCTCTTCTTTAGAACTTTCAAATTCTGACCCGTCTTCATAAGTTATCACTACATCAGAAGTTGGTTGGGACTTACTCCAATCCCAAACTTCTTACTCTTTCACAACAACGTCTCTGCTGATTTCAACTTTGTTGGTTTCTGGACAATAGAGCTTATATGCACTTGTATTGTGGTACCCCACCAGTAACATTACCTTGCTTCTATCATCCAACTTTTGTCTTCTAGCTTCTGGGACGTGTTTGTAACATACAGAACCAAACACTCTCATATGACCAACACTTTTCTTATCTCTAGTCCACTTCTCTAAAGGAACAATTTCCTTCAGCTTTTTGTTGGACACCTGTTCAGAACATATGCTGATATGGCAACAGCTTCTCCCCATAACATATGAGGTAGCTTCTTCTCTTTCAGCATACTTCTGGACATATCAAGCAAAGTTCTGTTTCTTCTCTCAGCAAGACCATTGTGCTGAGGAGTATATGGAGCAGTAACCTCATGTTCTATTCCGTTCTCCTCATAGAACTTCTAGAACTTTGTAGAGTTATACTCACCTTCACCATCTGTTCTCAGAATCTTCATCTTCTAACCACTCTATTTCTCAACCTTCACCTTGAATTTCTGAAACTCAGTAAACACTTCATGTTTGGAATTAATGAGTGTTACCCACATCATCCTTGTGAGCGCATCCACAAAGGACACAAAATATTTGTTCCTTCCAAGTGAAGGTACTGGAAATGGTCCACACATATCAGAATGTACTACTCCCAGAGCATGTTTTGCTTTTGGAGCAACTTCTGATACAAATGGCAATCTTGGTTGGTTGTCTTTCATGCACACCTCACATGACTTCTCAGGCTTCACAATCTTTGGAATGCCACATACAAGCTTCTTAGAACTTAGATTCTCTAAGCTTCTATAGTTCAGATGCCCTAACCTCTAGTGCCACAACTTACTATCACCTTTAGCGCCTTCTGCACTAAGGCACTCTATTTCAGCTGTACTAATATTCACCTTGAATGTTCTGTTGTTTCTCTGTTCAGACTTCATAATCAACTTTTGATGGGAATCATACAACTTCAAGAGGTTGTCCTTCATTACAACTGAGAAACCTTTCTCAATGAGCTGACCTACACTTATCAGATTACTTTTAATTCCAGAAATATACCAAACATCTTTGATCAGAATGTTTTTCCCATTCTTCACCTTGACTCTGACATTTCCCATACCTTTTGTGTTAAGGTACTTATCATCAGCACATCTGATCTTTGTTCTCCTTTTGGAGTCAAAATCTATCAGTCATTGTTTGTTCCTAGTCAAGTGGTTTGAACACCCAGTGTCCATATACCACCAATCTTCTGACCGCTTACAATCAGAATCAGAATCCATCAATAACACAGGTTCATCATCTGAATCTCCTATGGCTATGTTTGCTTCTTCTGATTTCCTTTCTTTGTTTGACCAATAATCTCTAGCAAAATGGCCAAACTGCTTACAACAATAACATTGAACTTTCCTCCTCTCCTTTCCCTTTTGATGTTTCTTCTCACCAGAAGTTGAGGTTTCTGACTTCTAGAATCTATCACCACGTCTATTCTTGGCCTCTGACCAAGACTGCTTCTGGTCCTTCTTGATAAAAGAAGCTTTCAAAGCCTACTCAACTTCCCTCTCAAAAGTTCTTTCAGTCAAACGCAACTCATGCGCTTCTAGACTACTTTGCATTTCCTCTATTTTCATGGTTTCCAAATCTTTAGAATGTTCAATAGCTACGACAATGTAATCAAACTGAGGAGTAAGTTACCTCAGAACTTTCTCTATGATTACTTGTTCAGAAAGTGTTTCTCCACAAGCTTTCATTTCATTAGTGATCAGAATCAATCTTGAAATGTACTCAGAAACTTTCTCATTGTTCTTCATGTTGAGATTCTCATATTGCTTTCTCAAGGACTGGAGCTTCACCTTCTTCACTGATGCGTCTCCACCGTAACATCTGACTAGTGTGTCCCACGCCTCCTTTGACGTCATAGAATCAACAATCTTCTCAAACACATTCACATCCACACACTGATGGATGTAGAACAACACCTTCTGATCTTTCTTCCTCTTTCTTCTCTGCGCCTCTTTATCATCTTCTGTTGCATCTTCTGCAATTGAAATATATCCATCAGTAACAAGCTCTAGAACATCTTGAGCTTCAAATAACACATGCATCTGAATCATCCATCTATTCCAGTTCTTGCCATCAAAAACTGGAAGTTTGGTGTTCATGTTGTCGTTTCCGTTCATCTTCTACCTTGTGCAATACACTTAGATATTCACTCACACAGTGTTTCCCAACCCACAAAATCAGAAAAAATGATTCTTGTTCTAGATTCAACGTGAACCCAGAAGCAAAATCAACCACACAACACAAACTCACGTTCACTCGTGTTTCCCTGTGTTTCTAATCGGAGCTCTAGATACCAATTTGTTGGTGCACAAGAATAAAAATGATTGGAATGATGGAAGAATAAAAGAGAATGACAGCTACCAAAAGGAGAAAAATAAGGATTGTATATTATTAATGAACACAAGAATACCTATTTATACACAAAAATGGTAAAAGTAAGTATGTCACGTAAGCCCTAATTAAAGTAACCTTATAACTAAGTTATCTAAATACTTCACAGGTAAGTTAAATTCATACTTAAGTTAACTCTAACATAGCAAATACTAAGTTATCCTCCAGAATATCAGAACATCAGAACTTCTGACTGACCATCCGAAGTTTTGGATATGAATTATTGCACCCTAAAACTTCTGACTGACCCTCAAAAATTCTGGATATGAATTATTCTCAACAATAAATATATTCACAGTAGCAATGCTGTCTTTTTATTGTCACAGTCCAATAGCGACCCAAACGTGCACTACAGTTTTAATTTTTATGCAGAGTATTTATTAAAATTAAAATATTATACCCAACAAATTCAAAATTTCATACAGATCCATTATGTGGTTTCTAAGTAAATTCCATTACTTTGCCACCAAACTAAAAGTGTTGATATTGTATTTCTTTTTAATATAATTTAAAAAAAATTATTTTTTTTTGAAAGAAAAAATTTCGAAAAGTAATTTTTTATGAAATTTATAAAATAAAGTAATTGGATGTTAAAAATTAATTAAAATTTTTAAAATAAATGTTTGTGAAATTTTAAAAAATAAAATAATTTATTGTAAAAGAATTAATTGAAACATTTAAAATAATTTTGTTTAAAATTTTAAAAATAAAATAAACAATGAAATATAATCCATTATAAAATAAGATGTATCTAATTTTTAATTATCTCATCAAAACACATTTTGAGTGACTATCTTCATTTTTAGTATCACTTTCTTGTAAATAATTTTCTCTATTTCTATTTTTAAAAAATTATATATTAATATTTTCTTGCCTAAATCTACTAACAGAACAGCTCTAACAAAATAAGAAAAATCTACTAAAAGAATAATCCAAAAAAAGTTCTAAAAAAGAAAATAAAAAATAAGTAAAAAAACCATCAAACCAACTCTCGAAAACAACAATAATATTCATAGAAATACCAAATTTATAAATAATTACTCCCTAAGCAGAATCACACAAACAACAATAAAATTGAGCAGTCATAAGAATTAATCACATTCAAGTTTCAACCAACTGCCTTCTTTTAAACTCGCCAACATAACAGTAGCAGGAGCATAGTGAATGGTGGAGGTGGAACTGCGCCGTATATCGATGCAGTAAACGTCTCTACTTCTTCATTCTAAAAAATAAGAAGTCTTGGAATATGCGCTATCTTGTTCCAGTCCTCCCCTGTTTCCTTCTTGCATCGCTCCTTTAATGCTGGGCAATCGAAAATTGTCAGAAACTCTAGAGAAGTGAGGTGTCGAATACCCTCCGGCAAGCATCTCAATGCTGGGCAATCGATAATTGTCAAGCTTCGAAGGGATTGCAGACCTTCCCAAATATTTTCTGGTAAATACTTAAGCTCGTTGCAGTAAGAGATAACCAGAGACTCCAAAGCAATGCTAAGGGGTTCATTTGGTAACTCCTTCAAGGTCCAAAAACTATGTACTTGTAGAGTTTGAAGACATGTAAGGTTTTTTAACACCCCTTCTGGAAAGGATGTTATTCCTCTACCTACCTCAAGGGAAAGGGTAGTAAGACCATATAAGTTGGAGATTGAACTCACTAACTCATTGTTACATTCAATTACAGTGAGGTTTTTAACATACGGAAGACATGGTAATCTAAGTTGAAGGCAATAGAAAACGTGTAAAAAAGAAAGACAAGGAAACATCTCCCTCCTTTCCAGTTTCAACAACCTCTCTAATCCTGGTAACAAACTTAATTCGAGAACCTCAAGAGATGGGAAAATCTTCACATCCATATTGTTGTCATCATCATCCACAAATTTCACATTATTCATATCACGTAGAGTTAGTTTCTTAAGCGATGGTAGTTTACCAAGTGGTGAAAGCTGCACAAACTTGTGGCAACCCCTAAGTTCAAGAGAAACTAAACTAGTTAGAGTTTGGATCCAACTTGGAAAACATAATCCATTATAGGAATCTATCTTCAAGCTTTTGAGATTTGTGTGAGGTTGAAGCCCTTCTAGTACTTGCTCGGAACTAAAACTCAGGGTCTCATTGATTTTGCCATCGACGCTCCTCCATGACATGCATACTTCATGGAGTTCTTTTTTAGCTCTCAAATTCGCTTCTTGAGCATGAGATAAACTACCAACATCTTTTAACCCTCTGATATCCAGTTTACCTCTGAGGTTTAAATCGCGTAGTTCTGTCAAGCTTTGTCCTTTCTCAAAACTAACGATGTATACACTCAACGTTCTTAGGCAAGTTAATTTTCCAATGTAGGGAAACAACTTAGACAATGAATCACAATCTTCAATGACAAGATGCCTAAGATTTTTTAAGCAAGCCAAACGTTTCGGTAGACATCTCAGTTTTAAAAGGTATTTCAATTTCAAGATTTCCAATTTATGTAAGCTGTAAATTGAGTCAGGGATGTTTTGAAAGTCACACTCATAAAGTTCCAAATACCTCAAATGAATTAAACTTCCGAGTGATGATACCTGGAAAGGGCAGATGCGTAAAACCCGAAGAGAACAGTTTGTTGGGAATGGGAAGTAACAAGTTACTCCAATTCTGTAACGATTCAGCTCAAACATTGTACGTAAGGACTCTACCTTTTTCAAAGCACTTTCATCAACTGATAAATTGGAACCAAATTGAAAGCTAATATGATGTGTACATTTTGACAAATTAGCCTTGTTTTCATTCTCTAAAATCACACATTCTTGACCCATTATTGACTGAGCAAGATCATGGACAAGATCATGCATCTTGAAAGAAATGTCTCCTGAATATTCATCAATCTTGATGTCTTGAAAGAATGATTTTTGGCACAATTCATTCCAAATCATGCTGCCAACATCTTCGACCTCCAAATTTTCTCTAGACGAAATAAATCCATTAGCCAACCAAAGATGAATTAGTTCTTCTTTCATGATTACCCAATCTTTAGGAAATATAGCACAAAAAGAAAAACACTGCTTTAAGGTCGGAGTTAAATGTAAGTAGCTCAACCTCAAGGAAGGCAAGATTGAATTATCATCTGTTAAAGCCCAAATTCTGCTGTCTTTAACTTCAAGCCATTCTTTTTCTCCACTTCTTGATCGCATCAGACCTCCCAATGCTTGTGCCGCAAGAGGCAATCCACCACATTTCTTTACTATCTCCTTACCTATTGCCACAAGTTCTTTGTGTTCTTCTCTGTCATGTCCAAATGCATATTGTTTGAACAACAACCAACATTCATTTTCTGCGAGACCAGACAAATGATAAGTTTGGCATGTTCTCACAATTTCCGCAACATCCTCATCTCGAGTGGAAACTAAGATTGAAGAACCTCTGGATCCACACAACAAGACGGATTTCAACTTATTCCATTTCTCTTGGCTTAATCCAGATTCTAGTTCTTGAGTTTTGTTCCACACATCGTCTAAAACTAGAAAATATCTTGAACCTTGCAACAAAATTTGCACCTTTATTTGTAATCCATCTAAATCTAAGGAATCACACTTCTCAGATTTGATAGATTCTATAATGGAACATAGAATTCTCTTGACAGAAAATGACTCAGAAACGCAAACCCAAATTTTTGTATTAAAACTGTTACTCACCCTAACATCATTGTAGACCAACTGAGCAAGAGTTGTTTTTCCAACACCGCCTAAGCCAACAATGGGATAGATGGAAAGAGAGTCAGAATCCCTCGCTTGGGTGAGAAGAAATTCAACAATCTTCTCTTTATCTTCTTCTCGTCCAAAAACTTTAGGTTCAGCAATAAATGAACTGGTTTGACGCCATTCAGGTACTTCAATTGAGCTTTCTCTAATAGTAATACCTTCTCGTAGAAATTTGTTTTTACTATCAGCAACATCGTCTAATGTCCTTGTAATTTCTTTCAACCTCTTGCCTATATGACGTCGAAAAATGAAGTTCTTTGGGTTGATAGAAAGTGAGCCCTTCAGCCGGGTAGATTGAATGGAACACTCATCAAGGATGTCATCTAGCACATAAACAGCATCTTTGAGTTGTTGCAGCCATACCTTAATAGAGCGGTCAGTGACTTGTTTCTGCTCAGCATCTTCAAGGACAACCTTGGTGAGTTCTAAGGTGGTTGATAGCTTTTCAGCCTTTGACTTGATTCCAAAAATGGTGGAAAATTCATTTTGAAGCAGAGATCTCAAATTCTCTAACACAAATCCAAGCAAGGCCTCAGCCATTTTTTTCAGTAATGAAAGAGATGATGAATAACTGATTTAGGTTGAATTTCAGAGTGCTGAAGTAAAAAAGAAACAACAATGAGTAGAATGCGGTGCTAGCAAGTAGCTGTAGCTGATGTATTGGGAATTCTGAAAGGCACAGTGGAAAGTTCAATAATTGATGCAAAGTTCCACTATTGAATTTATTTGTATCTACTAACATACATTTACTAATTCATTGACCTTTCTACCAAAAATACCCTTGCCTTCCAAATTTTTAACAAAGACATTTGCCCTTTTTAGTAATTAACAAATACTATCTCCAATTACCTTACATCCCTCAATCTCTTGCCAAATGGTTGCCTCTCATTGGCCATCAGAGATACGCTCATGAATTTAGCGGTGAACTTAATGACTTTATTATGAGAGATGTTCGTCAGAGATACGCTCATGTGAAGGACTATATCCATGTTACTTTGATTGAGGTATGCCAAATGTAACCTTATTTGTGTTGAAATAGAGTGATGTTGAAGCACTCACACAGACATTAGATACGGCACTGAAACTAACATGTCAAAGTTGGTACTTATTTGTGTCGTTAACCAATTTGTTCATGCCTCTTTAGGCCAATGAGATATTGTCTTCCTTTGATGTCCGACTCAGGCAATATGCCACCAACCAGTTGACAAAGGTGAGCTGTATGTTCAAAGAGCTTCTTTACTCTTTGTTCAACATGTTCCTATTGATTTTGAAGTTCTGAATATCACATGAAAAAGCTTCTTTACTGTTTCTTCAATATGTTCCTTCTGTCATGTTCAAATTTCTCAGTCAGGAGTCCGACTTGTTCGTGGCATTGTGAAAGATGTTGAAGAAAAGAAGATTATACTAAACGATGGTACCGAGGTTCCATATGGGCTGCTAGTATGGTCTACTGGAGTTGGTCCATCACCTATTATCAACTCGTTGGATCTTCCTAAATCTCCTGGTGGAAGGTTTGTTTACTCAACATAGTACTTGCATTTATTTTCTTTCCGTTGACTACCATTGCAAAATTTATAATTTGCAACTGAGTTTTGTATGGATACATTTAGCATTTAGATCTGTATTATCAGGAAAGCAGGATCATGGTGGTCCAAATAATGAGTGGCTTCGTGTTCCTTCGGTACAAGATATCTTCTCAATAGGTGACTGCTGTGGATTTGTTGAAAGTACAGGAAAACCAACACTTCCTGCTCTAGCCCAAGTAACTTACATTGGTTTCATTAGTTTCTCCAACTCACACTTTCCATTTTTGAATTCTGTTCATATGTAATTTTGGTTTTAGTTCAATACTAAGGACTTGGCCCTGTTTAGATAAAAAATTTACTTAAACGCTTATGATATAAGTGCTTATATATAAGCTGTTTTTATGAAATTATATAAAATAATGCCAAACTGTTTTTTGAATAAGCTTAATTTGTTTTCATAAGCTATCCTGAAGAGCTTACAGAAATAAGCTGAAAACAACTTAATAAACATGTCATAAGCTGTTACCAAAATTCAGTCTCATAAGTGTTTGTCGCTATAGACATTTTACTTAGTCCCTGATAACATTCCATTCTGAATATGTTACTTTCTATAGTTGGTAGAGGTTAATGTATTTGGCTGAAACCTTATCCATGTCAACTTAATATATTGCCATTTGAATACTACAGGTAGCAGAGAGGCAAGGTAAATACTTGGCAGGCTTATTAAACAAAGTAGGTAAACTCAATGGAGGCCACGCAAACAGCATGAAAGACTTGGACTTAGGGGGTCAGTTTGTTTACAAGCACTTAGGAAGCATGGCAACTGTTGGCAGTTACAAGGCTCTAGTAGACCTGAGACAGAACAAGGTGATTTCTTTCATTCCTTAACCTTTTGTTGATGCTTTTTTGGTTTTCACTCTTAGCATAACAGAGAAAGAGGCCACTGGACTAATCTGTGCTCGGCCGAGAGGTCTTTAATTTTGGTTTTTGTGCGTTGACTTATCTCCTACAGGAGGCAAAAGGATTGTCTCTGGCAGGTTTTATGAGTTGGATTGTCTGGCGCTCAGCATATCTAACTCGTGTCATTAGCTGGAGGAACAGATTCTATGTAGCTATTAACTGGGCTACAACTTTTGTTTTCGGTCATGATATAAGCAGAATATGAAAGTTTTAAAGGTAAATACTTTCATAATGGTTAGGACTAGGCGTTTTTCCAACGAACTTAAACCTCTTCAGTTTTATGACATTTTATTAAGATTTAGAATTCTAACATACGTTGCTTTATTGGTTTGCATTGCAGGTTATTATTAAAGGAATAAGTGACGAATTTCAGCTAGCTGAGCAACAAGGCACTAAACTAGTTCATGATCCTAGCTACATAGAATCTGTGATACATTCTAGAAATTTGAGTTAAAATTCAGTATACTGACAGTATAAAATAGTTTATTTAAACATAATAGTTTAGTATTTAATATAGTTGTGATCCGTTGACCTATATAAAATAATTCAATCCTTCATTCTCTAAAAATTGCATCAAAGTACTTATAAAAAGAATAATATCTTACAACTAACTAAATTTAGTTAGATTAAAAGTGACTATTTAATTACTTGAAACATTAAAAATATTGCATGAGTTTCTTTGCCTCCATGTGTTTTCATTGGCAGGCTTCTAACTCCAATTGAATTCATCAACTTCTGATGAAGACCATGCTTCACATAATGGTGGTATACTGGTATGTTGTCAAAATCCTTAACTGTATTCAAAGGTTGTGCACTGGAGATGTTGTCACACTCTAGGGATAAATTAGGCACTGAGTTAACAACTTCATTAGGAGCATTATTTTGAACAGCAGTATCAACAGTCAAAGGTTGAAACTCAAATTCACCATCCCACTTTGATTTTATCTTCCCAAATTTAGGCATTTTATTCTCTTCAGTTGATCTCTTCAAACGAAGTCTTAAGTTCTGCCAATCAATAAGTTCATCCAAGAAGAGTTTTTCGTTTTCTTACTAATGACTCGAATTTTGATTTGTTGGGTAACATATTGCAAGAAATGGTAGGAATCCATGTCAAGTATTTGAGCTTCAATTAGGATCCCATCATAAAGGTTCTTTATTTCTTTCAAAAAGTTAAATGCAAAAGAAGCATTACAGCATGTTGTAACTGAAACAAACAAACGAACAATTATAAAAGTAAGAATTTTTACAAAAAGCTTAACACACATTTCTTGTATAAAGTGTGAGAGATTAATCGACAAACCTAGATAATTGCTTCGAATGCACATCTCTACAATGGAATTCAGGGTAGTTATGTCATGGTCCACTACAAGAACCCTTAAACCACGTGGAAATTGGCGGGGAAGTGATGTTGTTTCCGTGAATAAAGTCCTTGTAGAAAAGAAGAATGCAATAGAGTTTTCGAGAGACCAAAGTAATAAAATTATGATGGTGTAGTTTCTTTACGAGAACTATTATATAAAACATTTGATATGAGTTCAACAACAACTTCGTTAAATCAATATTGAGTTGACATATAAATATTACGTCAAACAATAAAAGCACAAGTTAATAAAAGTATTAAAATATATCAATTAATAAAAAATTTATATCTACACCTTAGACCACTTACAATGGAGATGTAGAAAAAATTATTCATAGTTAAATGATTTGTAATGACGTGGTGTTGAATAGATTATATGGTGTTGAAAACATTCAACACGCTGAATGAGGAAGGGGTGAGAATCACATATAATATTTTATTGATTGTTTAGATTTTTTTCTCATCTTAATTACTTAAAATCAATTTTTCCTTACGTCCTATATTATTTGTCGTAATTGAGTATCTCACACAAATTAAAAAATATTAATAAATGAAAGAGAGAATGGTGAATTTATTAAACTATCCTGGTTAATTATTAGTAATGTTAAGTGAGAAAACAATAAAATAAAAGAATTTATTAGATGATACGATTAAAAGATTAAATATAAATTTGTATTAGTAATTTAAAATCATAAGTATTTGGGATAATTTTTTTTCTTCAAAATGTGACACTTATTTTGAAATCAAGGAAATATTTTATAGTTAATCCATTTTTAATTTATTTTTATTTTCATCAAATCTTCAAATTTTATCTTCCCAACAATAACTCTTCTAACACCTAAAGTTGTACTAAAATATAAAATTAAAAAAATAAAATTCAAATTAGTTATTAAATAAAAATTATTCAACACTTAATTATTTTATTGTAATTTTAATGGATAATTATTATTAATATTATTAATATATAATCACAAATAAAAATATAAAAGAAAATAAGAATATGAAATAAAAGTGGTGGGATAAGTTGTTGAATTTTTTTAAACAAAAATATTGTAAGAAATAAAAGTCGAATGAGTGTTGGATTACTAGATGGAAGAGAGAGAAAATGATGAGAATTGATCCTGCCATACTTAGTTTATACATACCATTCTCAAGGGTATGATTTTACTAATATACCCTTGTGAACAACCATTAAATTTAAAAAAAATTGAGTTTTTACAAAAAAATTTGAGAGGTATACCGAAAATTTCAAGAAATTTTCAATCTTTTTTTTAATTTTCAGATTATCTTTTTAAAATTTTCAATCAAATACCAAAATTTTTTTTACATAAAAACCAGAAAATTTTTTCGAAGCACAAACCAGAAATTTCCATTATATTTTAGAATTTTCAGAAAAAACCTAAAATTTAGGTAATTTCCAATAAAATATAAAAAAAAATTGAAAAAGAAAAAAAAATTAATACTAGAAATTTCAATGCATTTAAAACTTCCGATATAAAAAACAAAAATCTAAAGAAATTACTGAAAATTTCAATAGGGATAATTTTAGAATAAAATTTTTAGAGAGTAGCATGTTTAATTGTGGAGTGGAGATAAATTCTCTAAAATGATATAAAGCATAAAAAGTGGAGGCAACAAAAGAGAATGTTGAATTCACTATTGTACATAGTCTTAGTGTTAATTTGTTTTCTTTCTATTGAAAATTTGATTAGATTACATAAAATAATATGGAAAAATTAAAATCAATTTAAGTTGAATTTTAGTGATTATGAGGTAGTATCATTCATAAATATTTTTAAGCAATTAGTAACTTTTTAACTTTTTAGTCTAAGGGCATTGGATTGACTTAGTTGAGCTTATTTTATATCATAAATTTATCCTATTAAAACAGTTATAATAATATTATTTATAAACTTTTTTGAGCTTATTTTTATAAGTTTTCAAAAATAATTTATAAAAACAATTTATAGCAAATATAAAATAATTTAAATTTATTTTATCTTTCGTTAGAAAATAACCTATGCAAACTTTTTCATAAGTGCTTATTTTGATGAGCACTTGTTCTATAAGCTCTAAATAAGCTGTTCATCCAAACAGATCCTAAATTGTCCATCCTTTAGGAGACAATAGCACAATATCATAAGGTAGCAAAAAGTAAAATGATAGTATAAGGCTGTAAGCTTATTTAGAGCTTACAAGTCTAATATAACCAAGTTTGTCTTTAGAAGTTACTTGGTTCTTTCAACACAGTCCATTTGCAGCAATACATTCCTATGATATCAGTGTTTCAGCCTCTTCTTAACAATGCAAATGGCCGGTACATTTACATGATCTTTCCCTGTTCAAATTAGATGTCTTCATGAGGGGCAATTAGACTAATGAGCTAAAGACCCAGTTTCGAAGCACTGCTGACAAGTTTAGAATTCGCCATCCTTTTGGTGATCAGATCCTTCAACTCTATCTCTCCGGGAAACCTTCCCTCCTTCAGTTTAGAGAACACCTACAATGACACAAGAGTTTGAAAGGGTTAATGAGTTCAGAAGCATTGAAGACTCCATCCATATACATATCTTCCAAGTTCCATCTAATCTAACTATTTTCTTAGTAATGTTAGAGCCAGCAGGGCACAGCGGTAGGACAGAGAAGAGCCAGAAATTACTTCTAACATGTTTTGAAACAGAAAAGAGGACATTTTTATTCACAATTAACATACCATTGGCCTGTTTCCCAGGTGTTTCAAAATAAACCACAAGTACAGAGGTTATCTATAATAAATCAAGGGGACTACAATTATTAATTGGCATATAACTAAGTAACAAAACTGGTTCTCATTTTTCAACTAGTATCGGCAAGATCAATGATGGTTGCTAACATGTTATATGATAGTACTTAATACTTCCAGGTGAACATGTTGATAAAACTAGTCATACAAGGAAACCATTCAGTCATGATTGATAATGTATGCTGGCAAAAGAGTCCCAAACCATAACAAAATTTGAATTCATTGAAGAAAGTAAAAGATAGAGAGAGAGCACCAACCGGATTGCCGTTGAAGTAAACTTCAAATGCGCCAGAGCTTTGCAAGAAAGACTGCAAGGCATTTCCAAGAAGCCAAGTAGTAGCAATGGTTCCAAACCTATTAGCACGCAAGTTAAAATACCAAGGAGGAGGTGCAACAAAACCCAACATTGGAAAAATCTGTTCCCCTGCAACTACAACACCTACAACCCCAATTTGAACAACTGGAACCACTTTGCTTAGAAGACGTTTCGGAAGTGGTGGAGGATAATTTGCAAGAATAACCTCAACTCCAGGAAAAGCAATCTCCAACATATTCTTTAGTGTTACCGCCGTTCCCCTACATAAAACAAAAACATCCTTTTACACCAAGTTACCCATCCTAAACAATAACCATGTGCAGAAACATATGCAATGCACCAACTACAAGAAATTTGAAACAACAGGCACAACAATAATTTCAAAGAAGTAGAATAATGAATTAAGGGCCAGTTTGATTTGAGTTATTTGAGCTTATCTACTACCATAAGTTTTGTGACCTTGTTTGGGAGACTTCATCAAAATAGCTTACGGCATTTTTTTAAATATTTTTTTAATTTATTTTTATAAATTACTTAGATAGCTAGTAAAAATAACTTACAACATATTTAAAACCAATTTAAATGTATTTTATCTTTTGTTATAAAAAGGCTTATGTGAGCTTATTCATAAGCGCTTATTTGGATAAACACTTGTACTATTAACTGCAAATAAGTTGTTTATCCAAAGGCCCTAATTACTTCTCAAAATTGCACGAGAAACTACTGAACTAAGAAACTAGTCTCTAGTTAATTACGGAAATCCTCCATGAATTTTCATGATAGTAACTTAGAAATCATAATTGACAAAACTAGAATTTGTTTTTCAATTTCTGCTTTCTTTCGGTCTCTTATTTACATTACATTTGAAGTATTTCTATAAAACTCTCTTCAGTCCTAATCAACGTGATATAGATTTGAAAAGTGAATTAAAACTTAGTTCAAAGAGATCAAACCTAATAAGTAATACACTCAACACTTGAGGGACGATAACTAAACTTATAAATAAGCATGACATCAAAACGGTCTCAGGAGGTGCTAATACCAATACCGATATTCACCGTATTAAAGAATAAATTATGGTTAATTCACACCTCAACGACGGCTATCAGTGTCGCGAAACATGTAACGACCGAAACTGCAAAAGCCTTTACGCTTTCGCAACTGTTTTTTAAAACCTTGCAAATAAGTAATAACTAATTCTACTAAACTTATACAAATCCAGGGTTAAGAATAGTGATGATGATGATGAATTATAGAAAGTACTTGTAGGAGCAAGAAGAGCAGAAATTGATGTTGACAGTGTTGCCATAACCTACATCTCCAATATTTGAGGCGAATTTCTGAAATAAAAACGAAGAGAATGATTATTATAGATATGATGATAGATAAAGGTAAAAAAAATGGATGAAGTAAATTGGTTGATGGAATTGAAAATTACCTCGGAGTGCGAGGGGAACGGCGGTACGGGGTCAACAAGTGGGTGTTGTTGTTGTTGGTGGTGGTGGTTGTGGTGGTTGTGAGATGGTTTGGGCGGTGGAGGAGATGATGTGAAAAGAGAAAAGAGGTCGGAACAGAGAAGGAAGAGAGGTAAACCAACCAAGAGAAGCTGAGCGCGATCCATGGCTGAACCTGTTGTGACTCACTCGGGTCAGATGATGGATCTAAATTCGAGTACTCACTTTTTGTGCGACTCTACTTGGAATTAATTGAAAACGTTAATATGTTTTTTGCTAATTGCACTGATAAGGAAGCAACAGGAAGAGTAACATTTAACAACATCAACAAAACTGTCACCATGCTTGTATATTTAAAACTCTCACATTGGTTTTTGTATAAAAAAATTAGTCTTTATATAGCTATTAAAAAGACATCAAAACTTAACTTAATCTTTATAAAAATTTTAGTCTTTATATAGATAAAGTCCAATTATTTTAAAATTTAATATAAAATAATTTTAAAATATATTCATAAAAGTTTTAATTTAATTAAATTAATAAATTATTCTAATCATAATTACCAACACATTAAAATTTTTTTATTTAATAATAACTGTCACGTATTCAAAAGTGGAGGGGGACCAAACAAATCTCAAATTAGATAAAGTTTAAAGACAGAAAATGTGACTTTTAAAATGAGAGAATTAAAACTTAAAAAACTTGAAAATAGAGGGATCAAAAGTACATTTAAGTCTAATATATTTAAACCCAAAAAATTTACAATAAATACTAAACCTCCAAATAAGTGTTTAATCTATATAAAAAGCCTCCAAAAAAAATTATGTTCTACACAGCGGAAAATACCAAACAAACCAGAATAAATTTAATTTATAATCATTCCAACATAAACCAAAAGAAACAGAGTTTAAAACTATAACTCTAATACAATCGTTCCCCAGTGATACAACTACCAGAGCATGACACTGACACGCGGATAAACTAACTAGCACAGCTCAAAGCTATCCTCACCAGCTTCTAAGCGGCTAATACTCCAATCTGAAATCATTAAAGTAAGGGTCAGATTTCATCAACAATTAAAATACATTATACGTTTCTAAAAACATTAAAACAGTTTAATACATTATTTCACCCTCATTAGCATAATCAGATTCAGTCTACAATCACAATTCATACAGTTTAATATGCACAAAACAACAACAATAAGATTATAACACTGGAAACCATCCTATCATGTTATAATCCATATGCAATGCAGACTCTATGCATGTGGTACCAATCGTGAACTAAATTCACACCCTGTTCCGTTTACACCTCGGACACAGCGTTAAACAACGATTCGCCCATACACCACTGGGACACAAGTCTAGCCTCACCACAACTAAACCAGTGGGTACGGGTATTGGCTCTACAGGTCCAATTCCACACAATGGGAATTAACCACAACCAGAATGCATATGCATGCACATCAAAAGCATGCAACATTCAAATAACGAAATATGATATCACAACGTCATTCCATACATAGCCAACACCAACAAACATCGCATGATAACAGCATAATCATGAATGACAACAGCAACAACACATAAGTATTACTCCTTACCCAATCTGTCAGAACAACTCTAACCGGCTCATCACCATTTCTAGTTTTACCAACGTTTACAAAATTGGAAGAATCAACTCTTTTTAAAATAAATTCCATAAAATAGTAATTTCTTCATTTTATAAAATAGTATTTTTAATTTAAGAAATACTGCCCAAAACGGCGCTCGAATCGGAGTTACGGTTTAGAAAATATGAATTTTTAAAGTTTTAGCATTTTTGAAAAATAACACAGTGGTAACCGGTTTCTCCCAGGGAGAACCCGGTTCCCACATGCCCAGTTTACACGCTCTCTGAAAAAATGTATGGGGAACCCGGTTCCTCCAGACAGGAAACCGGTTCCCATAAAAAATGCATTTCCTTTGAAAATTTTCAACTGGGAACCCGGTTCCTCCCCTGGAGTAACCGGTTCCAGAATTGTCCCTCCCTGATTTTTGTACCAGGAACCCGGTTCCTCCCACATGGAAACCGTTTCCTGTGACCTACAGAACCAAAAATCTGCAACTTTTGACAACAACCTATTTCCAAACTTTTCCCTTTCATTCCCATGCGAACCATAGCATCAGAAATACCAAAATTCAACCAGTAAACACCAATACAACAACACATAGCATAATTTCATCATTCCCCATTAATCCCATAACACACTAACGGTTCCAATTCCTATTATTCGACACATTAGGGAATAATCCTACAAACCTAGAATTTCTAATTCAAGTTTCCTAATATATTCAACCGTTCAATCGAGTCCCAAAATCCATAAGGCATCATAATTAGATAAAATCACCCCTTACCTCGTGATAATTCTTCGGATTTCGACGCTTTGGCTTTTTTCCTCTTTTCTCTTCCTCTTCTCAATTGCACGTATGATGAACTTCTCAATTTCTCTCTTTTCCTCTTTTTCCTTCTTTTATTCCATTATATTATTCTAAAATAATAATAATAAAATAATTAGTATGTGTAGAATGTTTTACTTCTCACACCCTCCACTTCACACCTCACATCCCGACACTTCCATTCCATTTCTTTAATTAATTAAATCCAATAATTCAAAAATACCAATGATTAAACTTCTAATTAAATTAATAATTAAAATCCTAATTATTTAATAATCGAATTATTTGGGGTGTCACATGTTCTCCAGAACTTGGAACAATATTAACTTCTGGACCTTGTCCAGAAGTTCTATCTTTAGAATTACCACATTCAGAAACATGATCACCTTCAGAAGCTTTTCCTCTAGAACCTAGATCTTCGGAGTTTTCCATTCAAGAAGCATGATCACCACCAGATTCTGGATCATCATCAGAATCTGGATCAGAATCAGATTCATCATCTTCATCTTCAGAGTCTTTAGAATCATCTTCTGACTCTGTCTCTTCTTTAGAACTTTCAAATTCTGACCCGTCTTCATAAGTTATCACTACATCAGAAGTTGGTTGGGACTTACTCCAATCCCAAACTTCTTACTCTTTCACAACAACGTCTCTGCTGATTTCAACTTTGTTGGTTTCTGGACAATAGAGCTTATATGCACTTGTATTGTGGTACCCCACCAGTAACATTACCTTGCTTCTATCATCCAACTTTTGTCTTCTAGCTTCTGGGACGTGTTTGTAACATACAGAACCAAACACTCTCATATGACCAACACTTTTCTTATCTCTAGTCCACTTCTCTAAAGGAACAATTTCCTTCAGCTTTTTGTTGGACACCTGTTCAGAACATATGCTGATATGGCAACAGCTTCTCCCCATAACATATGAGGTAGCTTCTTCTCTTTCAGCATACTTCTGGACATATCAAGCAAAGTTCTGTTTCTTCTCTCAGCAAGACCATTGTGCTGAGGAGTATATGGAGCAGTAACCTCATGTTCTATTCCGTTCTCCTCATAGAACTTCTAGAACTTTGTAGAGTTATACTCACCTTCACCATCTGTTCTCAGAATCTTCATCTTCTAACCACTCTATTTCTCAACCTTCACCTTGAACTTCTGAAACTAAGTAAACACTTCATGTTTGGAATTAATGAGTGTTACCCACATCATCCTTGTGAGCGCATCCACAAAGGACACAAAATATTTGTTCCCTCCAAGTGAAGGTACTGGAAATGGTCCACACATATCAGAATGTACTACTCCCAGAGCATGTTTTGCTTTTGGAGCAACTTCTGATACAAATGGCAATCTTGGTTGGTTGTCTTTCATGCACACCTCACATGACTTCTCAGGCTTCACAATCTTTGGAATGCCATATACAAGCTTCTTAGAATTTAGATTCTCTAAGCTTCTTTAGTTCAGATGCCCTAACCTCTTGTGCCACAACTTACTATCACCTTTAGCGTCTTCTGCACTAAGGCACTCTGCTTCAGCTGTACTAATATTCACCTTGAATGTTCTGTTGCTTCTCTATTCAGACTTCATAATCAACTTTTGATGGGAATCATACAACTTCAAGAGGTTGTCCTTCATTACAACTGAGAAACCTTTCTCAATGAGCTGACCTACACTTATCAGATTACTTTTAATTCCAGAAATATACCAAACATCTTTGATCAGAATGTTTTTCCCATTCTTCACCTTGACTCTGACATTTCCCATACCTTTTGTGTTAAGGTACTTATCATCAGCACATCTGATCTTTGTTCTCCTTTTGGAGTCAAAGTCTATCAGCCATTGTTTGTTCCTAGTCAAGTGGTTTGAACACCCAGTGTCCATATACCACCAATCTTCTGACCGCTTACAATCAGAATCAGAAGCCATCAATAACACAGGTTCATCATCTGAATCTCCTCTGGCTATGTTTGCTTCTTCTGATTTCCTTTCTTTGTTTGACCAATAATCTCTAGCAAAATGGCCAAACTGCTTACAACAATAACATTGAACTTTCCTCCTCTCCTTTCCCTTTTGATGTTTCTTCTCACCAGAAGTTGAGGTTTCTGACTTCTAGAATCTATCACCACGTCTATTCTTGGCCTCTGACCAAGACTGCTTCTGGTCCTTCTTGATAAAAGAAGCTTTCAAAGCCTACTCAACTTCCCTCTCAAAAGTTCTTTCAATCAAACGCAACTCATGCGCTTCTAGACTACTTTGCATCTCCTCTATTTTCATGGTTTCCAAATCTTTAGAATGTTCAATAGCTACGACAATGTAATCAAACTGAGGAGTAAGTTACCTCAGAACTTTCTCTATGATTACTTGTTCAGAAAGTGTTTCTCCACAAGCTTTCATTTCATTAGTGATCAGAATCACTCTTGAAATGTACTCAGAAACTTTCTCATTGTTCTTCATGTTGAGATTCTCATATTACTTTCTCAAGGACTGGAGCTTTACCTTTTTCACTGATGCGTCTCCACCGTAACATCTGACTAGTGTGTCCCACGCCTCCTTTAACGTCATAGAATCAACAATCTTCTCAAACACATTCACATCCACACACTGATGGATGTAGAACAACACCTTCTGATCTTTCTTCCTCTTTCTTCTCTGCGCCTCTTTATCATCTTCTGTTGCATCTTCTGCAATTGAAATATATCCATCAGTAACAAGCTCTAGAACATCTTGAGCTTCAAATAACACATGCATCTGAATCATCCATCTATTCCAGTTCTTGCCATCAAAAACTGGAAGTTTGGTGTTCATGTTGTCGTTTCCGTTCATCTTCTACCTTGTGCAATACACTTAGATATTCACTCACACAGTGTTTCCCAACCCACAAAATCAGAAAAAATGATTCTTGTTCTAGATTCAACGTGAACCCAGAAGCAAAATCAACCACACAACACAAACTCACGTTCACTCGTGTTTCCCTGTGTTTCTAACCAGAGCTCTAGATACCAATTTGTTGGTGCACAAGAATAAAAATGATTGGAATGATGGAAGAATAAAAGAGAATGACAGCTACCAAAAGGAGAAAAATAAGGATTGTATATTATTAATGAACACAAGAATACCTATTTATACACAAAAATGGTAAAAGTAAGTATGTCACTGTTTACAGTGATTTCTGGTAAATAACCGCTAGTCTTCCAAACTATCGAATAAACTTAATTACTGTTATTCAATCTCTCTGGTAACTTGCAGGATCGACTAGATTGATCCTATGGGGTATGGTCGTTTGGATAAATCTAATTGTAAGACTGGTATTCATATTTTAGGATTTCCAATTAAAATGTTTTTGAGGCATTCAATCTACTTCGATTACTACGTTGAATGATTCCAATGACATGATTAAACAAATAAATGTAAAAACTGGAGTGAATGATTAAAGATTCGAATATGATAAGAGACGTTTAAATGCAGAAAAGAGTAAAAACTTTAATGTAAATACTTTAATGTAAAGACTTTAATGTAAAGACATGAATGTAAAAGTTTCTGAATGTATAAAGGACTCGAATATAAGAACAGCAATAAATAAATGACTTTGAATGTGTCGCACCCAAAAATTTCCCCTTCGTCTTATCCCACTATTTTCAAGCAAAATGCCCATTTATCGTGATTTCAGAAGAATTCATGCTGAAGGTTTTTATGAAAAGTGGTAGGAAAAGAAAGGTTCAGTCTTGTTAATCGATGTAATTCAAATACAAGAGATTTCGAACGATTTTGAAGTTCGTCCGAAAAGGATTGCTCGTGTGGAATTTGTTCGTCCGAAAAGGATTTGCTCGTTTGGAATTTGAATTCAAAAAAGATGTAGTATTTTAGTCATTTGAGAAATTAAAAAAGAGAGAATTTCTTTTTATTCGAGTTATTTGAATTCGGTGATTGAAGTACCGTTTCTTGGTGTATGAAGTCGCTGGCGGGAAATAATTGCAAGAACTTATTTAATTTACGGGGAATGTTATGCATTTCAAGCGGAAGTGTAAAGTTGGAAACCATATGATTCAATACCGGAAAAGTTCTTTTTGTTGCATAAGATTTCGGTTACAATTGTGGACTCGCAAGCAAAGGATTTTTTGTGTACAGTTCAGGGAATCATTTCATACAAGGATAGTCGTTTGTTCCACGAAATTTCATTTTAAAGAGGAATTTGTTATTACAAACACCATGGCAAGAATCTAAGGAAAGCATTATTCACTTAATTGACCAAGTTGTTCAAGTTATTATTCAAGACTTAATAAGTTTACAAGGAGATGCTTATACATTTTCTCTAAAGCAAATACAAGCATCCTATTTCTAAGTTCTAATTACAAGTCCTAAAGAGTTACAATGTGAATTTGATTCAGCCAAAGATGTATCCCAATGTCACTCAATCCTCGTGTTACTATGCAATTTTCTTCGTCCTCAAGTCTCCAATGTTTGTTCTCCGCATCATTTACCTGAAAACAAGAAAAGAAACGCGCAATCAGCAGTTACCTATTTGACCATAAACGGTATTGTTAAAATTTTGCAACCTCATCATTAGAGCTAGTTATAGGAATCAGGTTTCAAAGGGTTAAGCAATCAGAGCCTCGGAACTAAAAGTTCCTTCATCGCAACCTCCATTGCAAATCATCAACAATTTCCATTGTTGGTTCACAAAAGGAGGTGCTGGGAAGAAATCAGGACAGCATCATGTTTCAATAGCCCAACCCATAACTCATCACAGTTCCAAATGCAACATCCATCCATCCATTCAATGCGTAAGAATACACGAAAGTATGTTTTCAAACCAAAATTCCAGCACAGGATTAGAGGCAGCAGGGCCAGCAAGGAAAGCAAACATATTGGTTCAGCATAATCAAGGCCAGCCAACAATAATAAAAGAAGTAAATTCAATTCTACAAGTAACTGATACAGCAGCCAACATTCAACAGTCAACAAGAGAGAATTTTTACCCATTTGCTTGATTATCAGTGTAATGTGAATTTTTTCACTCAACAGAAGATACATGGAAATGATAAGATGCCAAATGCAAATTCAAATAATAGAGCAGGTAGAGCCCAAAGAGGAAGTTTGCTATTGACCACAAGCAATGGTTACATGTTACCAATGAGGATGATGAAGATTACACAAGAATGATAATAGACCAAGGCGATTACTCTAAAAGTGGTCAAGGTCATGATAAACGCTAAAGCCAAAAAGAAAATAGCGCGAGTGCATATCAGTTCAAGGAACTAGCAGACCAAAGAAAAACTTAGAGGATACAAGAAGATCAAGTGGAGAATATCTGTTCTATTTTAAGAGATACCAGTGAAAAAAAACGGAGAGAGACATCAGTTCCAAACCCAATCAAAAGGACCAAGACCAAACTGTATCTATTCTTACCAAGAAAAACCAAAGGCAAACCAGTTCAAAAACATACCAAGGAGTATCTGTTCTTACAAAAAAAAATCCAAAAAAAGCAAAATCAAGCGTAGCATCGGTTCTCACTACAACAACCAAAACCCCAAAGAAAACCAGAAATCATAAAACAGCAAACACGATAGCCCAAATCGAAAACAAAAGCCAAAACCCTAACATTAATCATCATATTCCTAAAGCTAGCCCTTCAGAGGTTTGTTTTCATAAACATGTTCTGATACTCGAGAAAGAAGAGAGGAAGAAGAGTTCTAGAGCGATCTCACCCGACCGAAGTTCCAAGCATTTCCCGCCGCCAAAGTCAGGTGGGTACCTACAAATCACAGAAAACAAACATCAGGAATCGATCAACACATGCAACAGTGAGATCGAAATAAAGACGAAATCGCGGCGACGGCGAGGGATTTCCAGAACCGCGATCACGGCGAGAGAGAGATGAGAGCGGTCGATTTGAGACGAGAGGGTAAGAACGCGAGTGAGAGATTGAGAGATTATGCATGCCTCGTGAGGGAGAAGAAGAGAGGTTTGGGATTTCGGGTTTTCACCGTGAGGGTCGATAGAGAGGAAATATGAACAATAGAGAAAACGCGTGAGAGATCGAACAGATTTGTTCTATTACCCATTTGGGGTGTTTTCCTTTTTTTTTATTTATTTATTATTTCTTAAATGTTTTAAATTATATATACTCTTTTGTTTTGTTTTTTTATTATTACTAACTGTTATTGCAAATTATTATTATTATTATCACTAGGTATTATTTATATTACTATTAGTATTATTATATTATCTATGTTTATATTACTAGTATATTATTATTACTTACTACTATGTTTATATTACTCCTATCATTATTATTATTATATCTATTATTATTATTTAGCAAATACTTTATTATTAGTTTAACTTTTATTTTATTCAATAACTATTGTTTTTATTATTATTATTATTATCATGTACTTAACTCATAAAAATATTTAATATACCCCCAAAATACCAAAAAAATAATAATAGTAGTATTAATTAGATATTTTTCTTATTATTAGGAATTTTCTAGCATTTTATTTTCTATATATTCCCATCGTAATTTGTACCCCATTCCCCAACTTGATGTAATAGTTAGTAATATTTTATTGCTTTATTTTATTTCATTATTCATCACAAGCACAAAACCAAAACATTTTTCAAACTAATACTCATGCGAGCCATCTTTTAAACCACAGTGGACAAAGCTTTGAAGCGTCCCAACGACCACACCTTTTGCACACACCACGCTTACTTGGGCTTACAATGAAACTTTGATTGAACGGTTAAACATTATTTAACTATCTAATTAGGTTATTTAAAATTAATTAGTTTACCTAATTAATTTTACTAAACTAATTACTTGATTAAGTTTTGTTTAATTAATCGATTAAATTTATTTCGCGCATGCACCTACACAATGTAAATCATTTATTTAAGCCACCTTGTATGGGCTTTTAATTTATTTACCTGCTTTACTTAATGCTTGTATATTATTATATGTTCTTTTCCATTACCGCACCTTAGGACCATGTATTCAATTAACCATAACTCGTATTGCAAAAAACACTTTCATAATTAAGTTTCAAACCTCGATCCAATGTCGAGTGCATTTTCTAAAATTCTTTCATAAAGAAAACTCAAGTGTTTAAGCCGTTGGATGCTAGACTAATTGTTTAAACACTTGCAAAAAAATGAACTTCGAATCTTTAAGTCGTTGGATGCTAGACTAATTGCTTAAAGATTCTCAATAACGTGAACCTTGTTTCACCTCACTCTTTCATAAAAAAAGAAAACTGTTGGGATGATAGACGACTCGTTGAACATTGAGTTCATCTTGTTTCTAGTATTTGAATCGTAGGATGCTAGCCCTATTGTTCGGTACTTTTCACCCACATAAAAAGCAATTCAACTCACTCAAAACCCTTTTCTCGCTCATATGCGATCATTTAAAGCTCTTTTCGACAAAGAGCGTGCAATAGTCGTTTCAAATACGAGCGAGGACTTAAGCTTTTCAAACAAACAAAACAAGTCCTAGCTCAAAGCATTTGAAACGTCTAAACGCACGATTTTTCAGATAAAATCAATACAACAAACTTAAAACCTTTTCGAGAGGAACTACAGAGTTTTGACTTTCCCATTGCACAGGCCCGCGGTTCAAAAACCGTGTCAAACTCAAAATAATAACAAACAATTTCTTTTTCTTTTAGCATCCATAACTTAGTAAACACACACACAAACGCGTAGAATTAAATGGGTCCCATCGAGTACGATGGATGTAAGGGGTGCTAATACCTTCCCCTTACATAACCGACTCCGATCCCACTTTTTGGTCACGTAGACCGCCTTATCCGCTTGTTTGGGGTTTTATCTATATTTTCCCGTTCTTTTCAGAACAAATAAAATTAGGTGGCGATTTCACTTATTTTTGAAAATTAAAGATTTTTGAAAATCGAGTTTGATTGGCGACTTCAGGGAAGATTTTTAAAGCGAGTCAACCCTAATTTAATTCTTCGCTTGTGTGTTTACTATTCATTGTCTATTATTTCTTTATATCCTGTTGATGTATTTTGATATTAGGGCATTGTTTGGTTATGGTTCATAGATAAGCCCAATACCGTGCTTCTAGGAAACATAAGTTTAGAGTGGTTGAGTAGCTTAGGTCCATTGGACATCCGTGTTCCTTGGATCGACGTGAAGACCACAACTTAGAGTTGGTCTTTTAAGGAGTTATTGCACCGCACAATCGTGCGGGATGATAATTCTTGGACAAAGGGCCTATAACTCTAAGTATTAGGATGTCCAAACAAAACCGACCGCTCAAAGGATTTTGAGTATCCTTTAAGAGCCGCTTCTTAGAGTATACTTTTGGAAGTATTATCCCACATAGTCGATCGCGTGGTGATAATGTTTCTAAAAGGGATCTGAGACTCAAGAAGCATTTAGCATAAAACATTAGAACCAACCTTGTTTGGGAATTGTGGGTGAGCGCGAAACCATGTCCGACCGTCCTTTTAAACCCTTATGCTATTTAACTTCACATGTGATTTTGCGCATAACATCAATATGTATCGCATCACATTGCATTCTTACATGCATCACCATCATATGGCATTCTGATATGTATTACCGTCATGTGGCATTCTTATATGCATTACCATTATGTCGCATTCTTACATGCGTTACTACTATATTACATCGCATTCGTACATGCATTACCATTACATTGCATTACATTCTTTAATCCATGCATTTCATCTTCATCAGAAAGCTCATTTCATTTCTTACGTCGGAAATATCAAACTCTACTCGGCGCTCGTTCAGAACTCCAAGGATGTCTCAGAGGACTATAGACGAGCTTCAGCGTGGTCAGGAACTTTTGAAGGCAGAAGTTAAGCACTTGAAGAGTCAGATGAGTCTGGTCTTGGATCTCTTGCAAGTTGTGTTGAAGCGAGAATGCAACACCACACCGATCTCCGCAAGTTTGGTCGCTGCTCTATCATCTGATGTCTCCATGAGTCAAGGACATTCGCGTGTGGCGAACTCTCCAGTTCGAAATTTTCCTACTGAGTATCATCCTCGACCTTCACCTTCGAAGATTCCTCGACAACAGCAATTGCTTGCTCCCCGATTGAAGAAGAAGGATCCAATCCAGTATTAATCCGCATTACCGATATGCTCAAGGATATTCACCAATCCGATATCATATTCTCAACTTTTGCCTTGCTTGATTCAGAGCGGTGTTGTGATACCAAGGGAATTGAAGCCAGTACCAGGGGTCGCCAAAGCTTGGTTTGATGAGAAAGCTAAATGTGCTTTTCATGCTAACTCTGAAGGACACGAAACTGAGAATTGTTCGGCCTTCAAATGCACAGTTCAGGAACTAATTGATGATAAGATTCTGTTTTTCAAACAGAATGGGTCGAGCTTAAACATTTTGCTTGCAAGGTCTAATCATAGTAATTTTGAGGAACTTCCAAAACTCATTGGGACGATTGCTTGCCAAAAGGAAGTTGAGACTTTGAAGAGTAGTGGTGAAGTAGACCAGGTGTTCACTTCAGAGAAGGTGGTAACCTTCAGCAAAGATATCTCAAGTTCTAGCAAAGGGAAGTCGGTTGCAACACCAACTCATTATCCTCCATTACCATCTTTCAAATCTTTGCATCAACAACTCTTGTCTGATCTTCCTCAACTTCAGAGTCAGAGCTCTCAAAATCAAACTGTGCCTCGGAATAATTTGGAAAGAAGGAATGCTCCTCTTGATCCAATTCCAGTGACCTACAGTCAACTTTTGCCATATCTGGTTCAAAGTTCATTGGTGGTTCCTAAGTTTCTTAATCCACCAAATTTATTCCCGCTTGGTTATGATCATAACGCGCGATGTGGATACCATGATGGAACAGTAGGACACTCGACAGAGGACTGCAACGCCTACAAAGCCAAAGTTCAACAGTTGATTGACCAGAAATACTTGACTATTCAAGGAGGGATTCTATTTGTGAATGGCAACCCGGTAATCAAGTGAACGCCAAGACTACTGAAAGTCATCTAAATCAACAAGTCAAGACGGAGCCCAAGTCTCCTCAACAATGACAATCTTGTATTTTTCTTTACTGCATTTTCATGTGTATCTTGTTTAATTGTTAAACTGTGTTTGCATGTAGAAACTTGTTTGTTTTTATCTTAATGCAATGAGTATGTTTGTCTTGAAGTAATCCATTCGTTGTCATCCAATCCATTCGTTATCACTCTCTAAATGATTTGCGAGCATTTTGATACCAACGTTACCAATCCTTTCGCCTAGGCAAAGATTGGAGGGAGAATGACGATAATTGAAAAGATGCTAGATCTCTGAATGTATGCTTTTGAGTAGAACCTGGCTTATGATGTACAGGCCTTGTTTCAAATCCCTAAACACCGGAGTTATAAGGGAGATAAAACATCGTCAACCCCCCTCGAGCCTTGAAGTAGGAGTTTCTTTTCTTTCCGAAAAAACCTTCATTTTTACCCTGTGGGCGGGTAGTGTTCAGTTGATCCGATCGAGCGTTCAGAACTCATCAAGAGAGTGTGCATTTAAGGATACAACAATGGCTATCCTTCAAAAGGTTGAGAAAGGTCAAAACCACAGCAGTCAACCTCCATCTATCAACACTATGCATCAGAAGAGAATGATACCATGAGGGGTATCTCTCGCACATCAGAGGTCAACAGATGACGACACCATAACGATTATCCTTCATCTACCCAAGGACTCAGACAGTCACCATCACTTCTAACAAATCAATGATTGTGTATAGATCCACGACTTGTTCAAAAAAATAGAAAAGACAAAAAGCCTGCTAAGTCGAAACTTAGTGATAAGTCGCTTAGGCAAAAGTCAGGCAAAATCCCGAAATGCATTTTCAAAGAAATTCTCAACGAAGAACAAGTTGTGTGGTCAAATACCAAAAGACAAAATGTGAGTGTCTGTCGTGTCCAAGAAACCTCGTATCGGTTCCTCAACCATCATAACTCCTCTCGAGAGATGAGTGCTCGTATCAAGATAATTGAACTTAGGACTGAAGAACATCATGGAGAATGGGCGGGCACCGAATATTTTGAGCCTAAAAACCTTTTTTCTGGAAAAAAAAAACCGTGAACCAGACCACGTTACAACCCTCAAAAGTCCTAATTGAAGCATGGGTTAATTCAAAAGCATATAACGAAGAGATCGCGTTTACCTGACTCCTACAGTGTGTGCTAAGTATCTGTGTTGGTATCATATGCTCGTCTTATCTTTCAAAAAAAAAAATTCAATGTTGCACTCCAAAAGTGTTTCACTCACAAAAAGTCATGTTTTTCATGCAAAACTTCAAGACGCATAAATGTTGCATTATTTTGTCATAACAAACATTCTTCTACATGTAAAAACATTTGTTTGACATTGAAGAAGTTCTCATAATGAACATCATTGAAGAGTTTAACTTTGTCCAAAGAAGAAAAACTTGATTATTCTGTTGAGCCAGCAGTTATTTGTAGCAAGGGGCAGGACGTCTAAGGACTCCTTTGAGCATATCACAAGTTGTCTTCTCAAGATTCTGTTAATTTGGGGGCAATCAAATCGAAATCCAGCTCCTCGAATTTCTGCCAATCCGGGGGCAAATCCTTAAAGAGCAGTCAGCAGTTGATTTAGTCCTTCTCAAAAGAGCAGTTAGCTTGGGACAACTGTCATTCCATGTTTCAGTCAACTTGAAGCAATCACCTCGAGACATGGGAGTCTCTCTAAGGCTGTTTACATTGGGACATTTCAAACTAATTGTTCGGTTCCAATCAATCTGAGATAATTGCTTCGACGCGTGGAAGGCCTTCAAAAGCTCTTGTTTCACCAAGTTAGCCGCTCACATGTTGTTGATCTTAAGCAGTTACTTCATAATGGTGAAGCTCTCTTAATTGGAGCAGGTGTTCGTTCAAGAATCAATCAGCCTGAAGTAATTACTTCGAGACGTAGAAGTCCCTCTAAAAGCTCGTCCTGGGGCAGGCCTTCCTTATGTTTGCATAGCTCCTTATTCAGATACGACCGATCTGAGGAAAGTACTCGAGATGTAGAAGTCTTTCTAAGACTCATTCTAAAGCAAGCTTGCTGAAAAGATTCATCTGAAGCAACTACTTCGAGACGTTGGAGTCTCTCCAATTTTTATCCGGGGGCATGTCGTCCATCTACGCAAAGTCTGCCACTCTGAGATTTGATAAATCTAAGGAGGTTATTTTGAGATGCGGAAACACCTCGAGGCATGATATTCCCATATCAGAATATCCAGTTCCTTGAATTATTGACGGTCAGTAAAGTGTCGCGTCAGAATACAGGATGCCGGGACACTCCTTTTCAGGAAAGATTTTCAGAAGGTCTACCAGACCGGGGCAGGTTGAGATTCTGAAGTCGATATGTCTCTTAAGTGCGAAATCCAATGTCGCTGCATTCCCATGCATGGAGCACGCCTCTAATCATTATTATCTGATCAACTCGGAAGTTTGCTATTCTTCTTTCTACAAGAATTAGCATTGCAGCCCTTCCAGCGGCAATTCAACATTTGGAGCTTGGTCAATCATCTTGTTGTGCCATGTTCTTTTTATCCTCCAGACTAACGATGTCGAGGATTCAGTTTGATAGCCAGTGCATTAACCAGTATATTCATTCATTCATTCATGCATTCATATCATATACTATATAGCACATTCATTCATAAACCTCAACCAGGACTCGGTTTATTCCAAGATCGGTTAAGTGATTTTTCTCAGCAGAATCATAATTTGAAGACTATTTCGATTGACAAATTCAGTACTTCCGATCACAAGTTTGAGGGCTCGACCATAATTGGTCTACCACGATGACGATTCTCAAATCGAATCCATTCCAGAGTGATTGGGTTTCCCCAAACGAACTCTTGTATCAATGGAACTTCTTTATAGAGCTTCTTTTGAAGTCCCCCATTACAAGCAGGAGACTTTTCTCAGATGACAATCTAGCTTTTCTCCCCAGTGTCAGGTGAACGCTTGGGTGACAGACAATCGACAATAGTGTCAACTCCCCAATGAAGTCTCTTCCCCAGAGAATCGATTGATCATCCCCAGTGAACTCTTATGACAACAAGATCGTTCAATTGGATTCCCCAGTGATATCTCCCACCTCTCAACAGTATCAGGAAGTCATGCATCATTTGCATTAGAAAAAAAAATCATATCATGCATATCATACTCATGCATTAGCTTCGGCTATTTGTTTTGCAGGTTTTTCAACTGAAACTGTAAATATCCTTGTAAGGATCAAATTTGAAGGATTAGTTCTCAGACGACAAAATTATCCTCTTTTCTCCAGCACAAGTTATATACTTGTATGGATCTTAACAACTGATGGTTTCTCCAAATCGGGATTTCTTCCCCAGCGAAACAGTTGCCTCTTTCAGACGGACTCTAATGTCAGCAAATTATCAACCGGGAATCCCCATTGAATTTTTCACACGGTTTTCTTACGAAGTTTCCCCAGCGAAGTTTCTTTATTTCCCCAAGTGAATCTCCTTCAGAAAAGATTACTACAATACCACTACTGGTATTTTCAAAGATTTCTTTCAGACAAGAATATTCCCAACAATTTCTACTGGCAGCGAATTCCGCAATTTAATCCTCTGAGTTGTTCTCAGAAAACTACTCCGAACTTCTGGTGCGTTTATTTCCCCAGTAAGTTATCAACTACTCAACAATAAATATCCATCCGGCAGGATGTTTATTCAAATCTCAAGATATTTCTCCAACTCAGACGTTGATCTACATATCCACTTACTGCAACGCATTGTCCATACAATGTCAGCAAATTGAAGCTCATTACCCTAGAAGTTTTTCAGTCACAGGCGCTGAATCTGATTCTTCTATCAACGGTAAAGCTATCTGCATACAATTGAATATCTTGTCGACTCAGAAGTTGTTCAACATGTCCGTACATGCTCAGTAAGATCTCTCATCAGCAGAAATGTCGGAAACAAGATTTACCGACTTCATAAACATCTATATCACGCCGGTGTGCTGGATATTATTATGTTTATCCCCAGAGAATTGTATTCTTGGGTGCGCTACTGATTTTGTTCTGCGGGTAACTCAGAAGTTACACGGTCAAAGACATTCAGCATGCCATGGCTCCTCGCACTTTTGTGCACCAACAATTCCGATATTGTTCTAAGCCATCTATTCAGAGAACTCTTTGTTAAGTTCTCAATCATGTCAATCAGAGAACTCTTTGTTAAGTTCTCAATCATGTCATTTCAATTTCGTTTAAGGTCTCCAGGTAGTCCTTAGTTCAGAGAACTCTTTGTTAAGTTCTCAATCATGTCATTTCAATTTCGTTTAAGGTCTCCAGGTAGTCCTTAGTTCAGAGAACTCTTTGTTAAGTTCTCAATCATGTCATTTCAATTTCGTTTAAGGTCTCCAGGTAGTCCTTAGTTCAGAGAACTCTTTGTTAAGTTCTCAATCTTGTCAATCAGAGAACTCTTTGTTAAGTTCTCAGTCTTGTCAATTAGAGAACTCTTTGTTAAGTTCTCAATCATGTCATTTCAATTTTGTTTAAGGTCTCCGGGTAGTCCTTAGTTCAGAGAACTCTTTGTTAAGTTCTCAATCGTGTCATTTCAATTTTGTTTAAGGTCTCCAGGTAGTCCTTAGTTCAGAGAACTCTTTGTTAAGTTCTCAATCGTGTCGTTTTTAAATTTTGTTTAAGGTCTCCAGGTAGTCCTTAGTTCAGAGAACTCTTTGTTAAGTTCTCAGTCATGTCAATTTTCCAGTATATTGTTTCTCTTTCGCTTGAGAAGTTCGTTTCCCTTCTCATAGCATTTTCATTAAAATTGTGGTTAAAGTCATTTCGGTTACACAGTTATCCCCAGTGTTGTTAAAATCTCCTAGCTTTTGTGTTAAAGCATTCCGTTAATGCTTAGTAAGTTTTCTCTTCAAGCGTTTTTCTTGGCTCCGTAACCAAGATTTGTTATTTGTTTTCTGTTGTGGCATTGATTTCCCGCGTAGGGCAAATTTTTGGGGGTTCTCTAGTATTCAATCCTCTTCCACCTTGAACGATCGAAAGTTGTCAATCTTTCTCACTTACCAGGTTTAAGATGATTGAATAGGGGCAACTGTCGCACCCCAAAATTTCCCCTTCGTCTTATCCCACTATTTTCAAGCAAAATGCCCATTTATCGTGATTTCAGAAGAATTCATGCTGAAGGTTTTTATGAAAAGTGGTAGGAAAAGAAAGGTTCAGTCTTGTTAATCGATGTAATTCAAATACAAGAGATTTCGAACGATTTTGAAGTTCGTCCGAAAAGGATTGCTCGTGTGGAATTTGTTCGTCCGAAAAGGATTTGCTCGTTTGGAATTTGAATTCAAAAAAGATGTAGTATTTTAGTCATTTGAGAAATTAAAAAAAAGAGAGAATTTCTTTTTATTCGAGTTATTTGAATTCGGTGATCAAGTACCGCTTCTTGGTGTATGAAGTCAGGGAAATAATTGCAAGAACTTATTTAATTTACGGGAATGTTATGCATTTCAAGCGGAAGTGTAAAGTTGGAAACCATATGATTCAATACCGAAAAGTTCTTTTGTTGCATAAGATTTCGTTACAATTGTGGACTCGCAAGCAAAGGATTTTTGTGTACATGTGGAATCATTTCATACAAGGATAGTCGTTTGTTCCACGAAATTTCATTTTAAAGAGGAATTTGTTATTACAAACACCATGGCAAGAATCTAAGGAAAGCATTATTCACTTAATTGACCAAGTTGTTCAAGTTATTATTCAAGACTTAATAAGTTTACAAGGAGATGCTTATACATTTTCTCTAAAGCAATTACAAGCATCCTATTTCTAAGTTCTAATTACAAGTCCTAAAGAGTTACAATGTGAATTTGATTCAGCCAAAGATGTATCCCAATGTCACTCAATCCTCGTGTTACTATGCAATTTTCTTCGTCCTCAAGTCTCCAATGTTTGTTCTCCGCATCATTTACCTGAAAACAAGAAAAGAAACGCGCAATCAGCAGTTACCTATTTGACCATAAACGGTATTGTTAAAATTTTGCAACCTCATCATTAGAGCTAGTTATAGGAATCAGGTTTCAAAGGGTTAAGCAATCAGAGCCTCGGAACTAAAAGTTCCTTCATCGGCTGCAACCTCCATTGCAAATCATCAACAATTTCCATTGTTGGTTCACAAAAGGAGGTGCTGGGAAGAAATCAGGACAGCATCATGTTTCAATAGCCCAACCCATAACTCATCACAGTTCCAAATGCAACAGTCCAGTCCAGTCCAGCCCAATGCAGAACAGAATACACAGCTCAGAGAGTATGTTTTCAAACCAAAATTCCAGCACAGGATTAGAGGCAGCAGGGCCAGCAAGGAAAGCAAACATATTGGTTCAGCATAATCAAGGCCAGCCAACAATAATAAAAGAAGTAAATTCAATTCTACAAGTAACTGATACAGCAGCCAACATTCAACAGTCAACAAGAGAGAATTTTTACCCATTTGCTTGATTATCAGTGTAATGTGAATTCTTTTTCACTCAACAGACAGCATACATGGAAATGATAAGATGCCAAAATGCAAATTCAAATAATAGAGCAGCAGGTAGAGCCCAAAGAGGAAGTTTGCTATTGACCACAAGCAACTGGTTACATGTTACCAATGAGGACAGATGAAGATTACACAAGAATGATAATAGACCAAGGCAGATTTCTGTTCTAAAAGTGGTCAAGGTCATGATAAACTGCTAAAGCCAAAAAGCAAAAAGAAAATAGCAGTCAGAGTGCATATCAGTTCAAGGAACTAGCAGACCAAAGAAAAACTTAGAGGATACAAGAAGATCAAGTGGAGAATATCTGTTCTATTTTAAGAGATACGGTGAAAAAAACGAGAGAGACATCGGCCCAAACCCAATCAAAGGACCAAGACCAAAGCAGACTTCTTACCAAGAAAACCAAAGGCAAACCAGTTCAAAAACATACCAAGGAGTATCTGTTCTTACAAAAAAAATCCAAAAAAAGCAAAATCAAGCGTAGCATCGGTTCTCACTACAACAACCAAAACCCCAAAGAAAACCAGAAATCATAAAACAGCAAACACGATAGCCCAAATCGAAAACAAAAGCCAAAACCCTAACATTAATCATCATATTCCTAAAGCTAGCCCTTCAGAGGTTTGTTTTCATAAACATGTTCTGATACTCGAGAAAGAAGAGAGGAAGAAGAGTTCTAGAGCGATCTCACCCGAATTCGGCGTCGAAGTTCCGGTTACTTTCCCAGTTTCGGCCAAAGTCAGGTGGGTACCTACAAATCACAGAAAACAAACATCAGGAATCGATCAACACATGCAACAGTGAGATCGAAATAAAGACGAAATCGCGGCGACGGCGAGGGATTTCCAGAACCGCGATCACGGCGAGAGAGAGATGAGAGCGGTCGATTTCCGGAGACGAGAGGGTAAGAACGCGAGTGAGAGAGATTGAGAGATTATGCATGCCTCGTGAGGGAGAAGAAGAGAGGGTTTGGGATTCTGGGTTTTCACCGTGAGGGTCGATAGAGAGGAAATATGAACAATAGAGAAAACGCGTGAGAGATCGAACATATTTGTTCTATTACCCATTTGGGGTGTTTTCCTTTTTTTTATTTATTTATTATTTCTTAAATGTTTTAAATTATATATACTCTTTTGTTTTGTTTTTTTATTATTACTAACTGTTATTACAAATTATTATTATTATTATCACTAGGTATTATTTATATTACTATTAGTATTATTATATTATCTATGTTTATATTACTAGTATATTATTATTACTTACTACTATGTTTATATTACTCCTATCATTATTATTATTATATCTATTATTATTATTTAGCAAATACTTTATTATTAGTTTAACTTTTATTTTATTCAATAACTATTGTTTTTATTATTATTATTATTATCATTGTACTTAACTCATAAAAATATTTAATATACCTCCAAAATACCAAAAAAATAATAATAGTAGTATTAATTAGATATTTTTCTTATTATTAGGAATTTTCTAGCATTTTATTTTCTATATATTCCCATCTGTAATTTGTACCCCATTCCCCCAACTTGATGTAATAGTTAGTAATATTTTATTGCTTTATTTTATTTCATTATTCATCACAAGCACAAAACCAAAAACATTTTTCAAACTAATACTCATGCGAGCCATCTTTTAAACCCTGAGTGGACAAAGCTTTGAAGCGTCCCAACGACCACACCTTTTTGCACACACCACGCTTACTCTTGGGCTTACAATGAAACTTTGATTGAACGGTTAAACATTATTTAACTATCTAATTAGGTTATTTAAAATTAATTAGTTTACCTAATTAATTTTACTAAACTAATTACTTGATTAAGTTTTGTTTAATTAATCGATTAAATTTATTTCGCGCATGCACCTACACAATGTAAATCATTTATTTGCGCAAGCCACCTTGTATGGGCTTTTAATTTATTTACCTGCTTTACTTAATGCTTGTATATTATTATATGTTCTTTTCCATTACCGCACCTTAGGACCATGTATTCAATTAACCATAACTCGTATTGCAAAAAACACTTTCATAATTAAGTTTCAAACCTCGATCCAATGTCGAGTGCATTTTCTAAAATTCTTTCATAAAGAAAACTCAAGTGTTTAAGCCGTTGGATGCTAGACTAATTGTTTAAACACTTGCAAAAAAATGAACTTCGAATCTTTAAGTCGTTGGATGCTAGACTAATTGCTTAAAGATTCTCAATAACGTGAACCTTGTTTCACCTCACTCTTTCATAAAAAAAGAAAACTGTTGGGATGATAGACGACTCGTTGAACATTGAGTTCATCTTGTTTCTAGTATTTGAATCGTAGGATGCTAGCTCTATTGTTCGGTACTTTTCACCCACATAAAAAGCAATTCAACTCACTCAAAACCCTTTTCTCGCTCATATGCGATCATTTAAAGCTCTTTTCGACAAAGAGCGTGCAATAGTCGTTTCAAATACGAGCGAGGACTTAAGCTTTTCAAACAAACAAAACAAGTCCTAGCTCAAAGCATTTGAAACGTCTAAACGCACGATTTTTCAGATAAAATCAATACAACAAACTTAAAACCTTTTCGAGAGGAACTACAGAGTTTTGACTTTCCCATTGCACAAGGGAATATGTAGGCCCGCGGTTCAAAAACCGTGTCAAACTCAAAATAATAACAAACAATTTCTTTTTCTTTTAGCATCCATAACTTAGTAAACACACACACAAACGCGTAGAATTAAATGGGTCCCATCGAGTACGATGGATGTAAGGGGTAAGGGGTGCTAATACCTTCCCCTTACATAACCGACTCCCGATCCCACTTTTTGGTCACGTAGACCGCCTTATCCGCTTGTTTGGGGTTTTATCTATATTTTCCCGTTCTTTTCAGAACAAATAAAATTAGGTGGCGATTTCACTTATTTTTGAAAATTAAAAGATTTTTGAAAATCGAGTTGCTTCAGAATGCAAAGTATTTGAAATGATAGTGGAATGAAAATGGAAGATAAACTGGAAAATACAAAGAACTTTTATTGAATTATAAAGGTTTGGTGTTATCATACGTACATTGTTCGAGCATTCGTTTCCCTATCCATGTGGTATTTTGAATGTTTACTGAATTTTGTACAATAGATATGACACATGAAATCCTAACACTAAGACTTCTATTTATACTATTTCGACCATAACGGTCTTGCTATAAGATTCTGCCACATTCGAAGCATGCAGAGCATTGCTTCTCTCTAGCCTCCACGCGTCTTCGAATACTCCAGCGCTGATGTATTTGAATTTCCAACATCCCGCTCACGTTTGAATTTCAAATGCTTTGGTATCCTTCGCTTCGAATTCGTTTCACAACCTTCACATACATAGTCTCATTACCACTTCGAAGCTTCTTTAAATGTTCCTTCACAACTGTCATTCGAAACTCTGAACTTTGACCTTTCCATTCGAAGAACAATCTCTTCCATTCCGAAGCGTAGCATTTGATTTATTCCAATAAACGTCAATCTGTTTCATTTCGAACTATATTATCAAAATCTTCAGCCAACAAAATGCCCCTTTAAAATATGTATTTCGAAATCCTCTGAGAAATACTTATTTTAAATAAATTCACAAGATTTTGATATGACCTTTGAGTAATCACAGCATTTACTGTACATGATTTCACACACGTCAATCAAGACGCCTCTTGGATTTGTTAACCGTTTTGAACCAGTCATCACAGCATGGTGCGGTTTCAAAAGTAATGATTATATTTAATCATGCGCATTACCAACATCAGTTTTTACGCCACCTCTCTTTGAATCCAACCCACAACTCCCACGTATCCCTAGTCTCACTTAGTGGGTGTTTAAACTTCCTCACTATAAAAGCCTATCAGTTTAGTCTTTTTTTCCTTTTTCCAAATTCTGAAACTTCTTCTTCCTCTACTCTCACTAAAACCCTAGAACTTCCAACAATCTCAACAATGTCTTCATCAACATCATCTCAACTGAAGAAAACTTCAAAGAAGAAGAGCAAGAACACGGGAACAATCATGGAAAGTAAGGTGGGCACTTACCAGGGTCAATCTGTGCTCATTCCTCAAATGATCTCCAAGGAAAAAGAAATGTTGTATGCCTCTCAAGTATTGATCCCTACTAACGCTGCTGGAAAAAGATTTGCTTTAATGGGTCCTCTAACTGTTTTTGAAATCCTGAAAGACACTAGGAAAATCTTTCTTGTTTGCTATAACTTCAAACCCTTATTTAATAAGATGGATACCCCTAAGGTAGGAACTGAAAATATAGGCGAATCATCTGATTCGAAAACCATGGAAACTCCAATCGTACCCCCAAAAGATCCCTTTATCTTAGATTATGTAAAAAGTAACTTCAAACCATTTCGATCCTGCCCCACTTCAGACATAGCTTACCAAAACTGGCTCACCAAAGTAGAGGCCAAAAAATCCCAATGGGAAGAATTAGGAATCTATAATTTGATTAAGCTGTCGAAACCAGGTTTCACCTATAGTCACCCACTGCTATTCGCCTCATTGTACTTTTGGGATAGCACCTATAATACCTTTCATCTTCCTGGAGGAATGATAACACCCACCTTTTTCGACATAGCTGCCATCACTGGTCTTTCACCAGTAGGAGAAACCTATATCCCTGACAACGAAGAACACTCTAGTATTATTGACTTCGATGTCAAACTAGCTAGTTTTTCCAAATTCATCAGCCACTACCACACTGAAGGAGATAGCGTCTCAGACGTAGAACACATTGCCTTTCTTACTTTATGGTTGTCAACATATGTATTCTGTAGTAGATCCTTGCAAGTAGCAAGTAGGTTCATTCCCTTAGCTAGGGACTTGCATGAGAATAGGAGAGTATGTCTGAGCGAACTGCTGCTTGTTGACCTTTATGAAAGCTTAAGATCAGCCGTTTCTAGTTTGAAATGGAATACTCCAAAAAACATCCTTCTAGCTGGCCCTTTTTGGTTGCTCCAATTATGGCTCAATGCCATGTTCGAATCCTCCTTATCAACTGCTGACACCATTGTCGAACAAGATCCGGAGATAGTTGATAGAATTATTGAAGGCACAAGGCTGCGAAAACTCACCCCAAATGATGACAAAGATGACTTCAAAGTCCTTTTCTCGAAATACATCATGATCTTCTCCAAGAGACACAAATTCGAAGAGACCATGGCACCCTTCGCTCCAAGGACTCATGGACCATCATGGTTCACCATGTCTCTTTCGTGTTGTTAAAAGTAGAAATACAAGACATTTGGAAAGCATCGCTCCTAGGTTGATTTCCTCACGAATTACCCCTGCCAAGAATCGAAATTTTCTCTTTGCTTATCAACCCAACTTCGTCTCTAGACAATTTGGACTATGCCAATTAATCCCTGAACCTCTGTTCCAAACACAGTGCCATAACCTCGGCCTAACGTTTAAAGAGAGGCAAAGTTACAACAAGAACAATATCAAGATTTCGCTCAATTCGAACTACTACCTTTTGAACCAACATACTTCACAGCGAAGAGATTTCTGGAATGGTGGACTAAGTTCTACCAATCATATATGTTTGACACACTCACCATTCAACAGAAGCTAACTGATGTGTTCAATGTGCAGGTACACTCCAAGAAAGGTATGTTCACTCACGCCAAAGAAATTAGGGCTTTTAGAATTATTTGAAACCACTTATGATCCCACGCTTGAAACCACTGTATCGCCCGAGACCTTGAAGGAAAAATTTAAAGAAAAAATTTCTAAGTTCAAACTTCCTTCAGGGTTGTCACATGAGGATAGGTATAGGTTGGCACTCGAAATGCATCCACCTAAATTTCCTAGATTACCTACCTCAGAACTGGCTCTGGCTTGGTTTCCTCCATATCCTTGGTGGGTTGACTTGCAAAGAAATGTTCAAATATCAACCTCAAAAGAAACTAAAGCCATCTGAGACTGTGACATGGGCTCGTCACTGACTTCATAATTTCCCAGGACATCTTCGCTATGACCTTTCTGCCATTTCGATTATATCTAATCAAGGCACAGGTGCGAATGCTTGGAAAAATCCCAAATGTATCCCAATTTCCTTATTTTTAACATTTACTTTAATTGTTTCATTTTTCAGCCATCAGGATAAAGACCGTTGCTTCGAAGCCTAAAGAAGGAAGCACTTCTCAACAAACTGTCGAAACTAATGATGATGTGCCTCTAGCAATACCAACAGCAACAACTACTACAACAACAATGCCAGCAATAGCAAACGTTCCAACTCCAAAGGTAATCACCTAACCCTGATGTTTCGAATAAACTGAAGATATAGATCTAACTCATGTCTAAACCTTTTCAGACTAACAAACTTCCACCAACTACTCCGAAGAAAAGGAAACAAAGCACCACAGGAAAGAATCCCAAAACTTGGTGGAAATTCCCCAACAGCTTCGAAGAAGAAGCAAAAGAAAGAAGTTTCTAAAGGCGCTGAACCTACTAGCATTTCTGGACTTGATTCCAGAGATGTTGCTCCCTCCACAACATCCAAAATTCCACCTTCGACCTCCAATGTAATGTTGGAACATATTGATAGTAACCTTTCTTCTGACACTTCTCAGGTAAATTGAATTCAAATCCCTAACAAAATAGTTATTCATACCTTGGTGCATATTCTTAATTTTCTTTGTTTATGTAGGATACTTCGAACCCAAATCCCACTACTTCAACTCCTCCAACAAAGACTGCTGCTCCAATCACCTCTTCTCCCCATGGGGACTCCAGTAATCTTGTGCAAAACAAAGGATCTTCCAACATGGTGATTTCGACTGGAGCTTCAGAGGCACAGGATGACCAAGGAACTTCCCCTCCTTTAAACGAAACACACGAAGCATCGCCTCATAAGTCTGCAGAGAATCTACCAGAAACTTCTTTTCTGAAGTCTCCTCTCGAAACCCTTCAAGAGAGCCCAAAGGTCACTTGCGCTGAAAAGGATAAGGCTAATTCTCCTCAAGAGAGTGAAGAATCTGCCAAGAAGGATCTGAGGAAGAGGAAGCCCAGAGCGGTTCGACTGATGGAACAGAGTCTGATGCTAACAGCAGTGAGACTAATACTATCGAAGTGGTGGATCTGGTTGATGAAGGAAAAGACAATGAGCAAGACAAAGACGAAGACGATGGTGACAAGACTAATGATCCTATGGAGGTCGAAATGGACGTGACTCCTTTGCGTATAGAAATTCCCCAATCTTCCCAATCTCAAATGACTGAAGAGGAGTTAGCTCTCCTAAGACGAAATGACCCAATTGGGTACATGAAAGCTAAATTAGCCCAAAGGGATATTCCTCTCGCTAGGGCTGGTACTGGTTCGACTAACAACCCATTGCCCTCAGATGCTAGAGCTATACTTCTAAACAAAGTCAGGAGAACAATCCTTGATGTAGATTTGTTCGAAGTTCTCAAAAAGGATAGTACGACTTGCTACACCATGAAGGAGCTTCTTACGCAAGTTAACCTCGCAGCCTGCTCCTTGCCAGTCAGCACCATATTGTTCGATCTTCAAGCTTTGTTGGATAATGTGACTGGGTGTCTTCTTCAAAACGAATTCGCTGCTGCCAAAGTCCAAGAGAAACGAAACGCCATGGAAGCTGCTTATGAGCATGCTTCAAAACTTTCCAAAGAAGCTGAAGACCAAGCCATGCACTTAAAACAGGCTAAGACTGAATATGAAGTTCGAGCTCAGTCCATTCTCCTCTGGGAAGGGCAAATTCAAGAGCTCCAACGAAAGGTTAAGGAGGCCCAACAACAACAATTGGCGTACGAAACTGATGCTGTTGGGAATCAATTCGAAGAACTTCTCAACAAAGGCCTTTCCGAAATGGAAGCAGCAGAGCAACTTAAAGGAGAAGTAGCTACCCTAGAAGGAGCAAGACGCTTCACCCAACAAAGGCTTGAGTCTTTTCGAAGCACTTTTGAAAGATTTAGAAATAATGCATATTTCTAAATCTTTGTTTGTTTAATTAATCTTGAATCTTAGTCTGTAATATCTGAACAACGCCATTTTGGCAACGTATGTTACCATTTTGGCATTCCTTTATAATATTTCGATTATGTTGTTATTATTCGAATCTCCTGTAGGCGAGGCTTATATTTTTTCAAATATTTCCCATTAACCTTTAAGATTCGCTTATCATCAGCTAACTCTTCGATTTCATATGCATTGTTTGAAAATATCTTTATTATTCGAAAAGGTCCTTCCCAATGAGGTGACCATTTACCTAATGTTTTATTCTTCTTGTCCATGGGCAATATGACTTTCCAGACTAAGTCATTAATAGTGAATGTTTTACCTTTCACCCTTTTGTTATATGCCCTGGCTACTCTTTCCTTTTGCCTCATTAGGATTTCCAATGCATGCAGTCTGACTTCGTCTAACTCAACTAACTCATTCATCATCATCTCCCAATACAATGCAGATGGGATCTCATTCTGCCTTTGAATTCGAACTGATTGTAGATGAATTTCCACTGGTAGAACTGCATCATGACCAAATGTTAGTTGGAAAGGCGTGGTGTTAGTAGCTTCTTTAGGAGATGTTCTACAGGCCCATAGTATTTGGTCCAAAGTCTTGTGCCAGTTCCTTGGCTTTTTACCAACATGTTTCTTAATTAACCCTATTATCACTTTATTTGCTGCTTCGACCTGACCATTTGCTTGAGCATAATATGGTGTTGATGTTAGTAATCTAAACCTCATCTCTTGAGCAAATTCCTGCATCTTTCTACCAGTAAACACAGAACCTTGGTCTGTGGTTATGATCTTTGGAAATCTGAACCTATAGATTATCTGTTTCTGTATGAACTCAATAATAGCCTCTTGATCAGCAACTATTAGTGGTATTGCTTCGATCCACTTAGTAAAATAATCAATTCCTACCAAGATATATTTCTGTCCTTTAGACGAAGCAGGATTGATTTCTCCTATTAAATCTAATTCCCATCCTCTAAAGGGCCATGGTTTAATGATCGAATGTAACTCACTTGCAGGAGCATGTTGAATTCCTGCATGTTTCTGGCATTCTTCACACCCTTTAGCAAAATATATACAATCTTTGAGCATGCTGGGCCAATACATGCCATATCGGAATAACAACCATTTCATTTTATGGCCTGCTTGATGTGCCCCACATGCCCCATTGTGGACTTCTGATAATGCTAAGTATGCTTCACTTTCTCCTAGGCACTTCAGTAGCACGCCCTCCTGGGTCTTCTTGAACAATTCATTTCCCATGAGGACATATGATAATGCTCTATATTTTATCTTCCTATCAACATTCAATGTTGGATTTTTTAAATAACTCACAATTGGACTTCGCCAATCTGCATCTGATAAGGTGTCTATGGCTAATACTTCGAATCCCTGCTTGTCAGCACAACCTAACTTTATATTTTCTAAATCTGATGGTATGAGTCTAGTAGCCATAACCCTTCCTCTTAATTCAACCAAATCTTCAAAGTTTTTGGTAGAAACTTTATACCCTGAAGCCAACTGTGCTAGGTCATTTGCTTCTTGATTTTCTATTCTTGGTATATGTTTAATATCCATGTATTCGAATTTTTTGAGTAGCCTGTTAACTATGACGAAGTATCTCATCAGATTGTCCTTTATGCATTTATATTCCTTTGTTATTTGCTTGACCACTAACTCCGAGTCTCCTTTAATTTTGACTCTAGTTGTCCCCAATTCCAACAAAGCTTCAAGTCTAACAATAAGCGCTTCGTACTCAGCTTCGTTGTTCGAGCAACGAGGACCATCTAACTTATACTTGAATTTTGTTGGAATTCCTTCAGGAGAAATTATAAGAACTCCAACACCACTACCATCCTTATGGGTCGAACCATCAAAGTATAATTTCCAAGGTTGCATTTCAACGTAACCCATGACAATCTTTTCGACCAGTGAATGGTCCACTATGAAATCAGAAATTATTTGACCCTTCACAGCTCTTAAAGGCATGAAAGTCAAAGAATATTCTGTTAAGGACAAAGCCCATTTACCAACTCTGCTATGCATTATTGGTTTCAAAAGCATGTGTTTGATAACATCGAAATGAGATGAAACATAAACATCAACAGGCTTTATATAATACTTAAGTTTCATACAAGAAAAGTACAAGCAGAGACATAGCTTTTCTATATTGCTATATCTAGTTTCTGCATCATTCAACACCCTACTTAAATAGTATATGGTTCTTTCGATGCCATTGCTATCTTCTTGTGCTAACATACTACCTATAGTAACTTCAGAGGCGGATATGTACAATCTCATGGGCTTTCCCCATGAAGGTGGAGACAAGATAGGAGGCTGAGTAAGATAATGTTTTATGTTGTCAAATGCCTCCTGATGTGCTTCGTTCCATTCGAAGGCTTGGCCTTGCTTCAAACGAAGTAACGGAGACAAAACTTGGGTTCTTCCACTTAGATTCGAAATGAACCTTCTTAAAAAGTTAACCTTCCCTAGTAAAGACTGCAACTCCCTTTTTGATGTAGGTGCTTTCGTCTCCATAATGGCTTTAGTCTTGTTTTGGTTGATTTTGTTACCTTTCTTATGAACCACAAATCCAAGGAAATCTCCAGCCTGCACGAAAAATGCACACTTAAGGGGGTTCATTTTTAAGCCATGTTTTCTCATTCTTTCGAATGATTGGCTCAAATGCTGCATATGAGTTTCTGCAAATACCGATTTGATGACTATATCATCAATATACACCTGCATAAAAGTCTCAATGAAATCATGGAAAATTGAATTCATCGCCCTTTGATAAGTTGCTCCAGCATTTTTTAAACCAAAAGGCATCACTACCCATTCGTAGGTGCCTAAGGCTCCTAGGCAACGAAATGCTGTCTTGGCAACATCTTCTTCAGCAATAAAGATTTGATTATACCCAGAGTATCCATCTAACATACTTAAGTATTCGAATCCTGCAGCAGAGTCTATTAACATTTCTGCCACAGGCATGGAGTACTCATCTTTAGGGGTAGCAGTATTTAAATCCCTAAAATCTATGCAAATTCTCAGAGAACCATTTTTCTTAATAACAGGTACTATATTTGCTAACCATTCGATATACCTTGTGGTTCTGATGAATCTGCAGCGCAGCAACCTTTCGATTTCAGCTTTAATCTTTGTGAGAACTGCTGGTGCGAATCTTCTAGGTGTTTGTTTGATGGGCTTCTTGCCATCCTTGATTGGAAGTCTGTGCTCCACTAACTCTCTCTTCAAACCAGGCATTTCATCATAGTCCCATGCGAAGCAATCTTTGTTTCTCTTGAGAACTTTGATCACTTCCTGTTTGAGGCTTGGATTGAGTCTTGCACTCACATAAGTTATTATTTTTGTGTTTTCATCCCCCAAATTCACCTCTTCGAGTGGATCTTGCGCCAACATTTTGGCACCTGAGTCTGTGGGGTCCTTCTCGAAGCCTAAGGGTTTTTTATCATAGATGGCATCTAGCCTTTGATCTATTCCGACTATCTCGTGTCCTTCAAAGGGTGAGTCTTTCGAGCCATCCCCATCTATTTTGTTTACTTCTGCAGCCATATTATCTATTTCGACTTCTAAGGCCGCTTTCCATTCGTTCTCAGCCATGTAGGCCGAAATCTTTTCGAAGAAGGAGGACTCAGTCATGAGCAAGATCCAATTCACCGGCCTTTGTGTAGTGCCTTTGACTTCTTCGTCTCCTTTGATTATCCTTCTATCCCAATACATTCCATCATGGCGAAGGGTCATGTAATAGTGTGCATTCCTGGTTTCGTTGATCTCGTCACTTGGGGTACAAGGAGCAATTTTGGCTAAGTATTTGTCATAGTTTCTTTTATTGACTAAGTTGACTGCTGTCATGAAATAGCTCTGATCCGCTTCGATGTTCTCAACAATACCATCCTCTCTCCATAATACCAACCTCTGATGCATTGACGAAGGAACTGCTCCAACGCCATGGATCCATTCTCTGCCCAACAGCAAATTGTAGTTGGCTTTAGCTTCGATCACCATGAACATAGTGGGTCTGCAACTTGATCCCACTATCAAATCCACTTGGATCACTCCCAATGTCTGGCCTACTTTTCCTTCATAGTTCGATAGTACCATGTTGTGTGGTTTGGTGTCGACATCTTGTATTCCTAACTTCTTCAGCATGAAATGGGGCATTAAGTTCACTGCAGCGCCTCCATCCACCAAGACTTTGTTTACGCCATGTGTACCAACTTTTGCTCGAATGAACAATGGCTTCAGATGATTTTTCATAGCTGGCTCTGGGTGCTCGAAGAAAGCATTCTGCTCTTCGACAGCTCCGTTATCCATCACGTAATAGCACACTGGCCTATGTTTCATCGGGTTTATTGTATCATCCTCTTCGTGCTCTCCAATTTCAGTTTCTTGCCCAAATTCACACGGCAGCACAGATACCACGTTGCAGTTGATGTTGAGTGAAGATTCCCCCTCTGATTCGAAATTGTCAGTTAGCATATCTTCATCTTCCTCTGGACCTGGTGTGTACTCCTTCGATTCGTTTTGTTTCGTTTCAGAGAAAAATCTCCTGCTAACTGGGGGTTTGCCCTCAGGTTGATTATTTGGTATAGGTTTGTTAGTACTTGATTCCTCTTTGTTTTTGTTCGAAGTCACTCCTTTTCCTAACATAGCTTCTCTCTCAGCCTTCTGAATTCTTTGTTGCCTGCGCCACTGTGATCTTGACATAGGGTTCTTTCCTTTATAGTTTTCCAACCTCACTTCTTCCCTCTTTTCCATGTTGAACTGCCTTCTATATGCCATGGCGTGGCGTGCATTTCGTTCATTGTTTCTCCACTTGTCTTTCCCCTTGTCAGTCCTAACTTGTAGCCACTTGTCTGTTGGTACTTCAGCAGGGATTTTGAACGTTACTCTTCGAGCGCTTCTAGGATAAGGACTATCAGGCCTTCGTTGGGTGTAGTTGCTCTCGAAACGTTGGCTCACCTGACCAGTTTCTTTGTGGTTCCAGCACGGGGCGAAAGGGATTGTTTCGAAGGCTTTGGCTAGATTTTGATCATACACTGTAGAGCACCTTGGACACACTAGGCATTTGGTTTCTCCTTTGTGACAACGAACTAAAAACTCCAATAAACTTTCTCCAGCCTTAGGGTAGCATCTGAATAGCTGGTTATCCTGACGCTAGTTGATGCCAGTTCGTACCCTTTGTTTCTTCTCGAAGTCTGCAGCAATTCTCTGATTACAGATGATGTTGCATCTGGGACATAGTATCATTTCAGCATTTCCGTTGTGGCACAACATAAGGTAGTCTTTAAGACTGGCATCCCTAGCATAACTGTCTTCCATCTTATATTTCTCTTTCTCCAAATACCTTTGCATTTCCTCCATTTCGTCCATTTCGGAACGAGGTCTCTCCATATCTACCATGTTAACATCCACATCTTTCCCTTTTATATCAGCATCTCCCCATCCCGTAGGTTTGATATCTTCGATTGGGGTTTTTGAACTTTCTGGAGCAGAATATTTCACCAGGTAGTCGAACTTTCCGCTGGGCTCCCCCAAAGTATCCCATATTTCTTTCTGAGGAAGAACTGGCGTTGTGATCTGGACTTTCTCCAATTTTAGCCTCAGGCCTTCAGTAGCCTGTGTCAATTCTTGGTTTCGATTCTCCTGGCCTTCAGTAGCCTGGATCTCTTTCGAAGCAGCCAAAGGTACTACTTCGATCGAAGCCTTCTGTTCCTTATGGACGTCCTTAGCAACCTCCTTTTCGACTTCGACTAACTCGTGGTTTTCATCTTCAGTGTTTTTCTCTCCTGATGGAGTGTCACCTTCATTTGCTTCCACCATATTTATTTCTCCAACGTATGCAGGTTCAGAATAATTGGTGTCTGCAACATCTAAAGGGTCTTCATCCACTTTCATCTTTGGCTTGTCAGCGAATTTCAATCTACCATCCTTGATTGCATTTTGAATCAGATCCCTGAAAAGAAAACATTGTGAGGTTTTGTGGCCTAGGAAACTATGGTACTTGCAACATCCTCTTTTCTTTCTTTGATCTAGAGGAGGTATTTTGACATTCGATGGCACAATTAGTTGGCCATCTTTGACAAGCAAATCAAAAATTTCGTCACATTTCGTTACGTCGAAGGTATACACCTTCTTTGGGAATTTGTCACTTTTCTCATTTTCAACAATTTCTTTCCCTTTTATGGGAACTAGTAGTTTACAAGAGTAAGGTGGAGCCTGTTTTAATTCAGCGAGATCGATTTCGGCCTCTTTGAATTCAGGATAATCTTCAACTTCCTCAGTTTCGACATAGGAAATTCTTTCTTTCTTGCTACTTTTAAAAGCCCTGGCCTTTTCGGCCTTTAGTCTTTCGACTTGTCGAACCCTGTCTGCTAATTGAGCCATGTCCCTCAAGTATTGTGTGTCTAATTTCTTTCGAATAGAGTAGTCTAGGCCTCCAGCAGCCATTTCGACTAACTCGTGTTCAGGAACTACTGTGAAACATCTAGATTTCAAAAGTCTAAACCTATTCAGATAATCATCTATGGGTTCAGTAAATTTCCTCTTGACGCTAGCTAGCTCTTTCAGACTTATTTTAGATTTTCCCATGTAAAATTGTTCATGGAATAATCTCTCTAAGAGGGTCCAAGTATCTATGGATCCAGGAGGCAATATGGTGAACCATGTAAAAGCATTCTTAGTCAGGGAACTTGGGAAATACTTAATCCTAAGGTTCTCATTATTTGCTATGTCTCCCTGCTTCGGTCAGATACCTGGCTATGTGTTCGACTGTTGATTCATTGGTGTCTCCAGCAAACTTTGTAAACTTAGGGACCTTATATCCCCTTGGTAAATCAGTGTGCATTACATAATCTACTATAGGAGAGGCATAATTTGGCCTTCTAATTCCTGTATTGAGACCGTTTTGGGCCATAATCCTTTCTATCATGGTGGTTAAATTATTTTCTGCCAAGATATTGTCGTTTCGAATTCTACGAACGACTGCATCAGCATCTTGATGTCGACCCACCATGACAACTTCTCTAGGTTGTTCTTCTCGAAATGCAGGGACTTCTAGCCTTTCGACCCTTGCCCCTGGTTCTATAATTCCCCTTTGTGGTTCATCTCGAATCACTGAGGCATCTAACCTTTCGATCCTTGCCCCTGGTTCTACAATTCCCCTTTGTGGTTCCTCTTGAATCATTGGGGCATCTATCCTTTGTGCCCTTGCCCCCAAATTAACCCTCTCTCTGACTGGTCTATAGGGTGGGTCATCAGCTATTTGTTCTATGATAGGTATGTTCGCTCGAACCAATGCCTGATTCTGTCTACGCCTTTCTGGCAGAGCGAAAAAATCTGCTATTCGACTCATGTTATCCGCGTTTTCTCTGTTGGTCACAGTTATATTTTGTACTATTGGGGCGAAGATCTCTTGCATAGTCTGTGCTAACACTCCTATCATATTGTGGTTACTATCATCCATTAATTGTCTAAAGGCCATCTGATTTTCTGTGGTTAAAATAGGCAGTGTACTATAACCTACTGACCCTTGGTTATTTGTCATAAATTGATTGGCCCCAGATCCAGACCCAAATTGTGGTGACGAATTCGATGTCGAAGTGTGCAAACCCGCCATAAAAGATGTTGGCATCCCATAAGAGGGATTTCTGGGCCTATTGCCATCGAAACTGGGTGGTCTAGTTGGTGGTGGGGTGGCGAAATGGGTTTGTGTCCCTGATGGTGGGACAAATCCCCCAGGATAACCAGTGGTTCCTGTATTTCCTAGGATCGAACTGTTAGTTGACATGCCACTTGCTCCATTCGTGACCACACTACTGGTAGAGGATGCAACAGACTGTGCGCTTGAAGGGATCGCGTTAAACGTTCCCGTCGAAGCAGACGTATTAGTGCCTGTTCCATGTGGGGCATTTTGTTCCCCTTGTTGATTGCTTGGATTAGACATCCTGTTATTACGTTTTCTTCTGGGTAAGGGTTGGTTGCTATTGGTTATTCTACCACTTCTAAGGTTCATATAACAGCGAACTTGACACTCAGAAAAAAAAAACTTTTACAGTGATTAAATCCTAACAATTTTCACTTTCAATTTTCTTAACGACCAATGACTGTCCCACCAGGTGTGCCAATTTGTTTACAGTGATTTCTGGTAAACAACCGCTAGTCTTCCAAACTATCGAATAAACTTAATTACTGTTATTCAATCTCTCTGGTAACTTGCAGGATCGACTAGATTGATCCTATGGGGTATGGTCGTTTGGATAAATCTAATTGTAAGACTGGTATTCATATTTTAGGATTTCCAATTAAAATGTTTTTGAGGCATTCAATCTACTTCGATTGCTACGTTGAATGATTCCAATGACATAATTAAACAAATAAATGTAAAAACTGGACTGAATGATTAAAGATTCGAATATGATAAGAGACGTTTAAATGCAGAAAAGAGTAAAAACTTTAATGTAAATACTTTAATGTAAAGACTTTAATGTAAAGACATGAATGTAAAAGTTTCTGAATGTATAAAGGACTCGAATATAAGAACAGCAATAAATAAATGACTTTGAATGCAAAGTATTTGAAATGATAGTGGAATGAAAATGGAAGATAAACTGGAAAATACAAAGAACTTTTATTGAATTATAAAGGTTTGGTGTTATCATACGTACATTGTTCGAGCATTCGTTTCCCTATCCATGTGGTATTTTGAATGTTTACTGAATTTTGTACAATAGATATGACACATGAAATCCTAACACTAAGACTTCTATTTATACTATTTCGACCATAACGGTCTTGCTATAAGATTCTGCCACATTCGAAGCATGCAGAGCATTGCTTCTCTCTAGCCTCCACGCGTCTTCGAATACTCCAGCGCTGATGTATTTGAATTTCCAACATCCCGCTCACGTTTGAATTTCAAATGCTTTGGTATCCTTCGCTTCGAATTCGTTTCACAACCTTCACAGACATAGTCTCATTACCACTTCGAAGCTTCTTTAAATGTTCCTTCACAACTGTCATTCGAAACTCTGAACTTTGACCTTTCCATTCGAAGAACAATCTCTTCCATTCCGAAACGTAACATTTGCTTTATTCCAACAAACGTCAATCTGTTTCATTTCGAACTATATTATCAAAATCTTCATCCAACAGTCACGTAAGCCCTAATTAAAGTAACCTTATAACTAAGTTATCTAAATACTTCACAAGTAAGTTAAATTCACAGTTAAGTTAACTCTAACATAGCAAATACTAAGTTATCCTCCAGAATATCAGAACATTAGAACATCAGAACTTCTGACTGACCATCCGAAGTTCTGGATATGAATTATTGCACCCCAAAACTTCTGACTGACCCTAAAAAATTCTGGATATGAATTATTCTCAACAATAAATATATTCACAGTAACAATGTTGTCTTTTTATTATCACAGTCCAATAGCGACCCAAACGTGCACTACAGTTTTAATTTTTATGCAGAGTATTTATTAAAATAAAAATATTATACCCAACAAATTCAAAATTTCATGCAGATCCATTATGTGGTTTCTAAGTAAATTCCATTACTTTGCCACCAAACTAAAAGTGTTGATATTGTATTTCTTTTTAATATAATTTTTAAAATAAATTTTTTTTTGAAAGAAAAAATTTCGAAAAGTAATTTTTTATGAAATTTATAAAATAAAGTAATTGGATGTTAAAAATTAATTAAAATTTTTAAAATAAATGTTTGTGAAATTTAAAAAATAAAATAATTTATTGTAAAAGAATTAATTGAAACATTTAAAATAATCTTGTTTAAAATTTTAAAAATAAAATAAACAACGAAATATAATCCATTATAAAATAAGATGTATCTATTTTTTAATTATCTCATCAAAACACATTTTGAGTGACTATCTTCATTTTTAGTATCACTTTCTTGTAAATAATTTTCTCTATTTCTATTTCTTAAAAATTATATATTAATATTTTCTTGCCTAAATCTACTGCCAGAACAGCTGTAACAAAATAAGAAAAATCTACTAAAAGAATAATCCAAAAAAATTTCTAAAAAAGAAAATAAAAAATAAGTAAAAAAACCATCAAACCAACTCTCGAAAACAACAATAATATTCATAGAAATACCAAATTTATAAATAATTACTCCCTAAGCAGAATCACAGAAACAACAATAAAATTGAGCAATCATAAGAATTAATCACATTCAAGTTTCAACCAACTGCGCCGTATATGGATGCAGTAAACGTCTCTACTTCTTCATTCTAATAAATACGAAGTCTTGGAATATGCGCTATCTTGTTCCAGTCCTCCCCTGTTTCCTTCTTGCATCGCTCCGTTAATGCTGGGCAGTTATAAATTGTCAGAAACTCTAGAGAAGTGAGGTGTCGAATACCCTCCGGCAAGCATCTCAATTTTGGACAATTATAAATTCTCAAGGTTCGAAGGGATTGCAGACCTTCCCAAATTTTTTCTGGTAAATACTCAAGCTCCTCGCAGAAAGTGATATCCATTGACTCCAAAGCAAGGCTAAGGGGTTCATTTGGTAACTCCTTCAAGGTCAAAAACCTACGCACTTCTAGAGTTTGAAGACATGTAAGGTTTCCTAACACCCCTTCTGGAAAGGATGTCATTCCTCTACCATCATGAAGGGAAAGGGTAGTAAGACCATATAAGTTGGAGATTGAACTCACTAACTCATTGTTACATCCCGTTACACTGAGGTTTTTAACATACGGAAGACATGGTAATCTAAGTTGAAGGCAATCGAAAACTTCTAAAAAAGAGAGACAAGGAAACATCTCCCTCCTTTCCAGTTTCAACAACCTCTCTAATCTTGGTAACATACTTAATTTGAGAACCTCAAGAGATGGGAAAATCTTCACATCCATATTGTTGTCATCATCATCCACAAATTTCACATAATTCATGTCACATAGAGTTAGTTTCTTAAGCGATGGTAGTTTACCAAGTGGTGAAAGCTGCACAAACTTGTGGCAACCCCTAAGTTCAAGAGAAACTAAACTAGTTAGAGTTTGGATCCAACTTGGAAAACATAATCCATTATAGTAATCTATCTTCAAGCTTTTGAGATTTGTGTGAGGTTGAAGCCCTTCTAGTACTTGCTCGGAACTAAAACTCGGGGTCTCGTTGATTTTGCCATTGAGGCTCCTCCATGACATGCATACTTCATGGAGTTCTTTTTTAGCTCTCAAATTCGCTTCTTGAGCATGAGATGAACTACCAACATCTTGTAACCCTCTGATATTCAGTTTACCTCTGAGGTTTAGATCGCGTAGTTCTGTCAAGCTTTGTCCTTTCTCAAAACTAACGAAGTATACACTCAACGTTCTTAGGCGAGTTAATTTTCCAACATAAGGAAAAAATTGCAAAATTGAAATACAATCTTCAATGACAAGATGCCTAAGATCTTTTAAGCAAGCCAAACGTTTCGGTAGACATATCAGTTTTCGAAGACTTTTCAATTTCAAGATTTCCAATTTATGTAAGCTGTAAATTGAGTCAGGGATGTTTTGAAAGTCACAACCATAAAGTTCCAAATACCTCAAATGAATTAAGCTTCCGAGTGATGATACCTGGAAAGGGCAGATGGATAAAACCCGAAGAGAACAGTTTGTTGGGAATGGGAAGTAATCAGGGAAGTAGTAATCAGGGAAGTAATCAGTTTCTTCAAGTCTGGCACAATTCAGCTCAAACATTGTGCGTAAGGACTCAACCTTTTTCAAAGCACTTTCAGCAACTGATAAATGGCTATCAGAGCCAAAACTAATATGATGTGTACTTTTTGACAAATTAGCCAATTTTCCATCCTCTAAAATCACACATTCTTGACCCATTATTGACTGAGCAAGATCATGGACAAGATCATGCATCTTGAAAGAAATGTCTCCTGAATCTTCATCAATCTTGATGTCTTGAAAGAATGATTTTTGGCACAATTCATTCCAAATCATGCTGCCAACATCTTCGACCTCCAAATTTTCTCTAGACGAAATAAATCCATTAGCCAACCAAAGATGAATTAGTTCTTCTTTCATGATTACCCAATCTTTAGGAAATATAGCACAAAAAGAAAAACACTGCTTTAAGGTCGGAGTTAAATGTAAGTAGCTCAACCTCAAGGAAGGCAAGATTGAATTATCATCTGTTAAAGCCCAAATTCTGCTGTCTTTAACTTCAAGCCATTCTTTTTCTCCACTTCTTGATCGCATCAGACCTCCCAATGCTTGTGCCGCAAGAGGCAATCCACCACATTTCTTTACTATCTCCTTACCTATTGCCACAAGTTCTTTGTGTTCTTCTCTGTCATGTCCAAATGCATATTGTTTGAACAACAACCAACATTCATTTTCTGCGAGACCAGACAAATGATAAGCTTGGCATGTTCTCACAATTTCCGCAACATCCTCATCTCGAGTGGAAACTAAGATTGAAGAACCTCTGGATCCACACAACAACACGGATTTCAACTTATTCCATTTCTCTTGGCTTAATCCAGACTCTAGTTCTTGAGTTTTGTTCCACACATCGTCTAAAACTAGAAAATATCTTGAACCTTGCAACAAACTTTGCACCTTTGTTTGTATTGCATCTAAATGTAAAGAATCACATTTCTCAAATGTGATAGATTCTATAATGGAACATAGAATCCTCTTGACCGAAAATGCCTCAGAAACGCAAACCCAAATTTTTGTATTAAAACTGTTACTCACCCTAACATCATTGTAGACCAACTGAGCAAGAGTTGTTTTTCCAACACCGCCTAAGCCAACAATGGGATAGATGGAAAGAGAGTCAGAATCCCTCGCTTGGGTGAGAAGAAATTCAACAATCTTCTCTTTATCTTCTCCTCGTCCAAAAACGGTTGGTTCAGCAATAAATGAACTGGTTTGACGCCATTCAGGTACTTCAATTGAGCTTTCTCTAATAGTAATACCTTCTCGTAGAAATTTGTTTTTACTATCAGCAACATCGTCTAATGTCCTTGTAATTTCTTTCAACCTCTTGCCTATATGACGTCGAAAAATGAAGTTCTTTGGGTTGATAGAAAGTGAGCCCTTCAGCCGGGTAGATTGAATGGAACACTCATCAAGGATGTCATCTAGCACATAAACAGCATCTTTGAGTTGTTGCAGCCATACCTTAATAGAGCGGTCAGTGACTTGTTTCTGCTCAGCATCTTCAAGGACAGCCTTGATGAGTTCTAAGGTGGTTGATAGCTTTTCAGCCTTTGACTTGATTCCAAAAATGGTGGAAAATTCATTTTGAAGCAGAGATCTCAAATTCTCTAACACAAATCCAAGCAAGGCCTCAGCCATTTTTTTCAGTAATGAAAGAGATGATGAATAACTGATTTAGGTTGAATTTCAGAGTGCTGAAGTAAAAAAGAAACAACAATGAGTAGAATGCAGTGCTAGCAAGTAGCTGTAGCTGATGTATTGGGTATTCTGAAAGGCCAGTGAAAAGTTCAATAATTGATGCAAGAGGCTTGCTATTCTTACACTCCAATTGATACACCTTATCCTTACACCTAATAAATACAACATAAGTATGTGTTTGTTTGTATAAAAAAGGAAAAAAAATAATTATTAAATATTATAAAAATTAAAACCGTATGCAAAGTTCCACTATTGAATTTATTTGTATCTTTTCATTTGTATTCATTTGAAGAAAAAGTTTACTTTTGCATAAAGTTGATGAAACTAGTCCCCACTGGCCAGTATAATTGTAGAAGAGTTTGATTGAGCCACTTTAACCACTAAGATGTGGACAAAATGATGAACTAACTTTTATTTTATAATAATTGATGACGGGAAAATGATTGTTGACGAACTCCATATAAGCAAGCCGTCGTAATTGTATTTCCGTGTGGCGAATATGATCAAACATGCTGTATATTTATATTCAAGATATGTATATACAATAAGTAATAATATAATTTATATTTATGATTAATTGAATACAAATCAATACTAATTGATTTGTAATTGATTCTCAACACTCCCCCTCAAGCCGGATCGTATATATTGTATGATCCGAACTTGTTACAAATATAATTCACTCGAGAACTCTTAAGAGACTTGGTAAACATATCAGCCAATTGATCTTCAAATTTGACAAACTCTGTGATTATTTCTCCTGATAGTACTTTTTTCCTTACATAGTGACAATCTATTTCTATGTGCTTGGTCCGTTCATGGAATACCAGATTTGATGCAATGTGATGCGCCGCTTGATTGTTGCATATGAGTCTTGTGTCCTGAAGGTCTCCCAACCTAAGTTCTGAGAGTAAATTCTTAAGCCACGCAAGTTCCTTTGATGTTGCTGCCATAGCACAATATTCAACTTCAGCACTAGATAGTGCAACTGTGTTTTGTTTCTTGCTCCTCCATGAGATCATATTTCCTCCAATAAGAACACAATATCCAGAAGTGGATCTCCTATCCGACGGTGATCCTGCCCAATTTGCTTCTGAATAACACGTGATATTAGCATCACCCTTATCTTCATATAATAGGCCTCTTCCTGGTGCATTTTTTATATATCTGAGAATCCGAATAACTGCATTCCAATGAGTATCACAAGGAGCACTAAGAAATTGACTCACAACAATGAGTAGAATGCGGTGCTAGCAAGTAGTTGTAGCTGATGTATTGGGAATTCTGAAAGGCCAGTGAAAAGTTCAATAATTGATGCAAGAGGCTTGCTATTCTTACACTCCAATTGATACACCGTATCCTTACACCTAATAAAATACAACATAAGTATGTGTTTGTTTGTATAAAAAAGGAAAAAAAAATTAATAAATGAAAGAGAGAATGGTGAATTTATCAAACTATCCTGGTTAATTATTGGTAATGTTAAGTGAGAAAATAATAAAATAAAAGAAGTTATTAGATGATACGATTACAAGATTAAATATAAATTTTTATTAGTAATTTAAATTCATAAGTATTTGGGATAATTTTTTTTCTTCAAAATGTGACACTTATTTTAAAACCAAGGAAATATTTTATAGTTAATCCATTTTTAATTTATTTTTATTTTCATCAAATCTTCAATTTTATCTTCCCAACAATAACTCTTCTAACACCTAAGGTTGTACTAAAATATAAAATTAAAAAAATAAAAATAAAATTAGTTATTAAATAAAATAAAATAAAAATTATTCAACACTTAGTTATTTTATTGTAATTTTAATGGATAATTATTATTAATATATAATCACAAAGATAAAAATATAAAAGAAAATAAGAATATGAAATAAAATTGGTGGGATAAGTTGTTGAATTTTTTTAAACAAAAATATTGTAAGAAATAAAAGTCGAATGAGTGTTGGATTACTAGATGGAAGAGAGAGAAAATGATGAGAATTGATCCTGCCAAACTTAGTTTATACATACCATTCTTAAGGGTATGATTTTACTAATATACCCTTGTGAACAACCACTAAATTTAAAAAAATTTGAGTTTTTACAAAAAAATTGAGAGGTATACCGGAAATTTCAAGAAATTTTCAATTTTTTTTTAATTTTCAGATTTTCTTTTTTTAAATTTTCAATCAAATACTAAAAAATTTTTTACATAAAAACCAGAAAATTTTTTCGAAGCACAAACCAGAAATTTCCATTATATTTTAGAATTTTCAGAAAAAACCTAAAATTTACGTAATTTCCGATAAAATATAAAAAAAATTGAAAAAGAAAAAAAAAATTAATACTAGAAATTTCAGTGCATTTAAAACTTCCGATATAAAAAACAAAAATCTAAAGAAATTACTGAAAAATTCAACAAGGATAAATTTAGAATAAATTTTTTAGAGAGTAGCATGTTTAATTGTGCAAGGATAATTTTAGAATAAAATTTTTAGAGAGTAGCATGTTTAATTGTGGAGTGGAGATAAATTCTCTAAAATGATATAAAGCATAAAAAGTGGTGGCAACAAAAGAGAATGTTGAATTCATGAACTATTGTACATAGTCTCAGTGTTAATTTGTTTTATTTCTATTGAAAATTTGATTAGATTACATAAAATAATATGGAAAAATTAAAATCAATTTAAGTTGAATTTTAGTGATTATGAGGTAGTATCATTCATAAATATTTTTAAGCAATTAGTAACTTTTTAACTTTTAAGTCTAAGGGCATTGGATTGACTTAGTTGAGCTTATTTTATATCATAAATTTATCCTATTAAAACAGTTATAATAATATTATTTATAAACTTTTTTGAGCTTATTTTTATAAGTTTTCAAAAATAATTTATAAAAACAATTTATAGCAAATATAAAATAATTTAAATTTATTTTATCTTTCGTTAGAAAATAACCTATGCAAACTTTTTCATAAGTGCTTATTTTGATAAGCACTTGTTCTATAAGCTCTAAATAAGCTGTTCATCCAAACAGATCCTAAAGTGTCCATCCTTTAGGAGACAATAGCACAATATCATAAGGTAGCAAAAGGTAAAATGATAGTATAAGGCTGTAAGCTTATTTAGAGCTTACAAGTCTAAAATAACCAAGTTTGTCTTTAGAAGTTACTTGGTTCTTTCAACACAGTCCATTTGCAGCAATACATTCCTATGATATCAGTGTTTCAGCCTCTTCTTAACAATGCAAATGGCCGGTACATTTACATGATCTTTCCCTGTTCAAATTAGATGTCATCATGAGGGGCAATTAGACTAATGAGCTAAAGACCCAATTTCGAAGCACTGCTGACAAGTTTAGAATTCGCCATCCTTTTGGTGATCAGATCCTTCAACTCTATCTCGCCGGGAAACCTTCCCTCCTTCAGTTTAGAGAACACCTACAATGACACAAGAGTTTGAAAGGGTTAATGAGTTCAGAAGCATTGAAGACTCCATCCATATATATATCTTCCAAGTTCCATCTAATCTAACTATTTTCTTAGTAATGTTAGAGCCAGCAGGGCACAGCGGTAGGACAGAGAAGAGCCAGAAATTACTTCTAACATGTTTTGAAACAGAAAACTAATCAGTAAACTACATAATAATATAAATATCCATATCAATATCATATTTGTTCCCTTAATATAATTCGTTGCTATTAAAGATTTGTTTAGAGAGTAGACAACCAATGTAAAATCTTGTTAAATTTGGAAGTTGATGATTATTTAAAAAATCAATTACATCCATCACTAATATCTAGAAGCTGTTAGTATGTTATACTAAATATAGTCAACACTATAGCCTATGAGGAACTTCACGTGTGTGAAAGAGAGGGTGAACGATGTATTAGTACAACTGCTTAAAATAGAAACCTCGGGTCAAACACTCAAACCTTGAGTATAAGAAATAACACACAAATTACATTATTCAGAATCATATAACAAACTGCTATGATTATCAGAAAACCACACCAAACTATTATTCATAGTATTATACAAGTAGTCAAGCTCTCATCCTATTACATTCTCCTTGTATACTTCATATTTTTCTTCACATATTATTATTAAACTAAATTCGAAACTCCTTGCAACACTTCTCCAATTGCCAAACTCATGTTCTGTTCAAGCATCATAGATCGAAAACTCAAAACATCTTGAAGAGGGAAGACCTTGAAGCTTTCTGACTTCCAAGCCAGTGTTGCATATGGACTCCAATAGCATCCAAGTACACGCTATTCCTCCCATGGAAACCCACCACCTTGCCCTCTGTAGTGGTTGAGGTGAAGAATTTCCCTACTTCTTCGCCATATGGACCATACTGACCGCGACTGGTGTGGAATGCCAGTGACTTTATGATTGTATGATTCTCGTCCCTTCCAATTGATCCATAATAGCCCGATATACAAGTCAGTACTTCGTGTGGATACTCCAGTTGTATCTAACATCACAATAATCATAACCAATAATCAATTAATAATGAACCAGCTGGAGTGAAGCAGTGGAAGTGTTTAAAGGAAGTGGAAACTGAGAATCATACCCTATGCATGGTGTCTCCTCCATTACCACCATGTTTTGTAGACCACACAGATTGCCTGTTTCGATCATACTCAATTTGAATCGAGCAGATTCCTTCAGATGCTTTTGTCAAATATATTTGCTTAATCGCAGAAAAGACTCCATCATCCCAAGGTCTACCTCCATCCCCACCCCAAGGGCCTGCTCCACATGGAGCTGGTTCTTTTATCAAACCGCGAGAAACCTGGGAAAGAGAGGAACAAAGTGAATTCTTGAATGTCTTCAATATCTTCTAAAAGTTTATTATAAGAAAGTAATACCTCTTCAGCTGCAGCGGGCTTAGTCAGTACCAGTTTGTTAGGCCAATGAGCACTGCCTAACTCACCAATATTTGTATCTCTAGGGATGATTTCCTTCGGATGAGTTGCTGCCGGTACTATTACTTTCCCTTCTACCACATGTACACCAAATGCATCAAGGAACAGACCTTTTCTCCCATGAATGCCAACGATTTTACCTTCTTTGGCCTTTGTGGTGAAATAAGTTCCTTGTTCTTCCCCAAATGGTCCATACTTCTTTTTTGTGGTGTGAAAAGTAAGAGATCTTACAACAGCCGGCCCCATGTACATTAAAGGTCCATAGTAGCCAGATATATGAGTCAGGACTTCATATGGGAAATCAAATACTATCTGCAAATTAATGCATAAAAAGGCTAAAAATTCAATGTAACTTTCTAGATTATTATGTAGAATAAAAATCTGGTCGTATGCTCTTTGTTTACCTTATCACTTTTATATCCTCCTGTCCCGCCTTGTTTGAATCCCCATATGGCATCCCCATCATGATCATACAAAACTCTAATCCATACAATTCCAACATTGCGCGACAAATTGATTTGCCGGATTCCTTTATAGGTTCCATCGTCAAATACAGATCCACCAATGCCACCCCAAGGACCATACGTACATACACCATCAACCTTTGCTTCTGACATTTCTGAATGTGTTATCTGCAACATAAATAGATTTAAAGATTCATTTTATGTTAGAGCCAAATTTCGATATTTTAAATTAAAATTAAGGAGTTCAAAGACAGAGACGTCCATAGAGATAGGCTATCTTACCTTTTCTTTGTGTTCCATGCTGTTGGTTTCTTTGACGGTAGAAATTTTCCCTGATACCTTGTTTGGTATAGGCTTACTGAAATCGTCTTTAAAATCTTTCTGTCTTACAGCAACAACAATATCATAGTTCTGGTTCACAGTTCCTTGTATCAAAGAATAACCAAAACTCTCATTAGTGTTAGTCATGTGGCCCGAATGAGCCAAACTTTTGGATGGACTTGGTTGCTTCAAGGACTTCATATAGACTCCAATGGCATCTAGGTACCAACCACACTTGCCATGGAACCCAACAATTTTGGCCCCAGTCGTTGGTACTGAAAAATATGTCCCTTGCTCGACACCAAATGGTCCATAAGTTTTCTTGTTACTCTCAAAACTCAGTGACCGAACTAAGTTGTTCCCCCATTGATTTAAGCTACCATAATATCCATGAATTGAAGTTAAGAACTCATCTGGATAATCAAGTTTCACCTAGAACACAGTCAAAAGCAGTTAGCTATAATATATGCACAAATTTAACTGAAATTGACGTCAAAGATTTTTTGGTGCTAACATTGAAAATTTATATCACAAGATCAGCTTAGTACATGATGAAACATTTACCTTGTCAGTTTTATTTCCTCCACTTCCACCATGTTTCTCTGACCAAATAGAACTTCCTTTCTTATCATATTCAATCTGGACGGAGTCAATTCCTGCCCCGTGAACTATCACCAATTGCCTTACTCCTGAGTATATCCCATCATCCCAACGGGACCCTCCATTGCCTCCCCATGGCCCAACAGAGGCAGGTTTCTTTACGGAATCCTCAGAATTCTGCATGCAAAACATCATGCAAAAGTGTTAAAAGTAGGCGAAAAGACATAAAGTTGTTGAACATAAACTGTAAGGTGATATGCATGCAATGAGTTCTACGCAAGTTAACATTGAGATATTGTAAGATTGAACTACCATTCTCTGCTTGTAGGAAGAGAATGATAGAACTTAGACAGAAAACTGCAGGTGTGAGTGTTAATGTCGATGTAGCTAGGAGAAGGCGTGAGACGAATTTATGGAAGCAGAGGGTTGGCTTATGGCAAGGAGATTTGTATAAAAAAATATTATAGTTGTAGAAATGTTGGAAGAAGCTAATTCTAATTCCACAATGGAGGGAAAGAAATGAAAGTCAGGGAATCAGATTCCATACAGAAATCAGTCTTTTGCTTTTATTAAGAAAGCTTCATGCACTTTTTAGGGCCATGGAGCAAAGAACTGGAGAAAAGAAACAAAATATTATCTTCTGCTATATTCCATTTTTGGAATTTAGCCAGGAGCACTCACTCGGTTGCTTCTGCAGGCACTCACTACCTTGAGCAGCTTTTATAAAGTATTTTTTATAAACTATTAAGGGAATAATCCACTACTCTTTCTGGGTGCTCATTCGTGAGACAGATTTTTATAGCTCCACTAGATTTCCTATCATTAATCTATATAAGCATCTTTGAAATGAACACAATGATTGATTTCATTGATTTTTTTAATATCTTTTCGTGGGAAGTTTCTTACAGGACATACATTCAAATCTTTCATCTGGAATCACAAAATGCTTGAATAATAACCAAATGAAGTTCTATACTTTAACCTGATACATAATGTGAAAATGGGAAGCAAATAATTTCAGTTGCGTTAAAGGTTAATCTTATAAACATCAAATTCATCATAGAGTTATGTATGTCATGAACAACTATACCTTCAAACAGATTTAGATATTTCTGATATCATTGATTCTAACACATAATTTTGCTCTACCAATAGTCCTTACAAGAACAATGACCACCTTTAAAATGGTGTAAGCACTTTGAATCACTTAAATATATTTCACACTTATATGCCAACGATATGTACTTGGCCGTGTCGTGACAATCTCTACACATTTTCAAATTTTTAACTATCCGTAAAATTTGAGGAGTGTTGTGAAAATCTATCAGAGCAAAAGCAAATGCAAGTTTTTCACTATGCATGCCACTAGTATTTTCTTTCTCCTCTTCCTCAATGCAAAATTCACTGTCAAAAACATGTGTCTGTCTCTTGACATTTACATCTATCCGTTTTAGCCAAGAATATAGCTTATCCGAATACGGGTTTGATTGATCACCAACTACAAAAGTATGGACGGTGTTATTCCTTTCAATCCAGCATTGACCAACAGGTTTATTAACAGCATTTTCTTCCTCCAGATCAAACTTCCCACATAAGGAATATGCTTGTGAAAGTAAATATCGGGTTGTATTATTTCCAGGTCCCAACTCAAGCAGACGTTTTCCTGCAAGGACTGCCATTCCGAAATTTTTATGAATTCTGCAGGCGGTCAGCAAAGCATCCCATACAGAGGAATTAGGTTCAACAGGCATGTTTTGAATAAACTTCAGTGCTTCAACAAGCTTACCGGAACGACCTAGCAAATAGACCATAGCAGAATAATGTTCCAAACCTGGTCTAATCAAGTATTCTCTAGTCATGCAAGAGAAAACAATCTTCCCCTCATCCACCATTCCAGCATGACCATAAGCTAAGAGAATACTTGCAAAAGTACCTCTATTTGGTTGAAGTCCTTGCTTCCTCATTTGATAAAAAAGATCAAGTGCAGACTTTGAACAACCATGTAAAACATAACCTGAAAGCATAGAGTTCCAACTGACAACATCTTTCCGTGATAACCCATAAAAAATGTTTCTCGAGTACATTAAATTTCCTGACTTGGCATAACAATCTATTAATGAATTTGATACAGAAAGCTCAGACACTAAATTTCTACGCACTGCGAAACAATGGGTTTCTTTCACTTTCTTACTGGCCACTAAATTTTCACTAGCAGGAAGGATACTTAGTATTGTGACTGAGTTGGGAGCTATCTGACAAAACTGCATGTTCCGGAATATCTGTAATGCCTTGTCCTTCTGTCCACTTTGTATGAAACCGGATATTAATGAATTCCATGAAGCTACATTTCTCTTAACTTTCCCATCTTTCTCAAAGTTTTCAAAAAGAGCCAATGCCTGATCCTCAGCACCACTCTGCATATATCCTGTGATCATTATATTCCATGTAACAACGTTGGGTGGTGATTTAGACTCCTGCATTTTCGTAAATAAGTCATGAGCTTTGCCACAGAAACCAGCTTGGAAATAAGCTCCAATAATTGAGTTCCAAGAATACACATCTCTCTCTAACATCATATCAAAAATGCGTCGAGCATCTTCAAGATTGCCACACTTGGAATACATATCAATCAGTGAATTACCAATTAGTACATTGCTAACCAAATTCATCTTAACAGCAATAGAATGTATTTCTAATCCCATACTCAATGATTTTAAGGATGCACATGCTGATGCTGCACTTGCAATTGTAATGCTATTGGGCTCAACACCTGCTAAAAACATTTCTCTCAACAAATCTAAAGCATGACTTATCCGACCCTTTTGAGTAAAGCCAGAAATCATTGAAGTCCAAGTATATACATCTGGAGCAACACCAAAACATTCCATCTTTCTCAGTAAACGAATTGCAAGATCACAATACCCTAACTGATTATAACACGCAATCAAAATGTTCCAAGTTACCAATCCAGGATCAAGTCCTTCTTTTTGCATTGCGTCAAAATACTCCCGTGCGTGTTCAATCTCACCGTTCTGACAAAACCCAGATATCATCGCACTCCACGCAATACTATCCCTTTCATCCATACACTCAAAAATCCTCTTTGCACAATCCATCTCCCCGCACTTAGCATACACAGCCATAATCGAATTATACACATGATCAGAATAGCGCATTCCAAGCCGAATAACCAATGAATGAATCAACCTCCCAGTCTCCAAATCCCTACACTTCCCACACGCTTGCAAAACCTTCAGAAGCAAAAACTCATCCGGTAAAACCCCATACTCCATCATTTCATGAAATAGCTCCACAACCTCCATCCATCTCTTGTTTCTTGAACAAGCACCAATCATAGCAGACCAAGTAAACAAATTCCTCACACGCATTTCATCGAACACTTCGCGAGCCTTATCCAAACGCCCACATTTGGCATACATACTCACCAACTTGGTCTCCACAAAAGGGTTGACTTTTTCCACCAACCCAATTCTAGCATGCAGTTCATTACCCACCAAAATACTATCTTTATCAATGCATGACTGTAACAGGTTCATATAGGTAATGGGTCTAACCTTAGACCCTTGTTCAGCTATGGAATCAAGAAGTGTCACAGCTTCAGTCAAGGAGCCATTAATGCATAGTTGGTTCAATTGGGCATCCATTGATTCTGGGTTTGAAGTTTTGGTCATTGAGACATTGTTGGAATTTGCACGGACGTTTGTTGAGACATTGCAGTGAAATTGGGTGGCACTGTAAGAGGGGAATGTTGAAGGAGGTATTGATATACTGAAAATATGAATTTTTTCCATTTGTTTTGAATCCTTTATCACTTTTGTGGGTTTTGGAAAAAAGTTTAGAGATGAGGATTGGGTTGATAAAGGGGTGGTAATAGAAGGAAGATCAAAACTTTTAGATTATGTAATTAAAATATATTTTTTAATATTTCTTTTAGATTATGATTTTTTTATAAGTTTTTATAGATACCTATGATTTTTTCTATTTTTAATTTTAAATATATAATATTTTCGGATATTCCGCCTCACTCTCATTTTTAGTGCGGGCTATACTAAAGTTTTAGATCCGTAACTTAATTATATTCATCGTCTTATTTTTAAAATTTTTTGCGTAACTTAATTATATTTATCTCGACTCTGTCTTATTTTTAGAAATTTTTGCGAGACGGATCTAAAAGAAAAAGATGTGTTTATTTGCTATCTCTAACTATTGCTGTTTTTTTATAATATTTAAATGTTATATATTTAAATAAATCCACCCTAAATTAACACATTTGTTAGTCATTTTATTTAAGTTGAGTTTAATTTAAAGTGTTAAGTTTGAATTAACTTACCTTATTAAGAGATAGAATGAAGAGGGAAGAAGAGAAAAAGAAGAATACGAAGAAAAAAACTGAAAAGTGTTGTGAAAAATTATACATAAACGGTTTAAATTGCAACTCAATTGGTTAGACTTTCTTAGGTGTGAAAACATTATTTTGAACATATAATTTAATATTTTTTAAGAATATCTATAATTAATTAATTACTTAGAATTTAAAATAAATAATAATTTGAAATAATTGAAATTTGTTCTTAAAAAATTATATTTTTACTTTATTTTTAAATATAATAATATCTATTATAATTAAATAAAATTATATTTTTATTTTATTTTTAAATATAACAATATCTATTATAATTAAATAATATTATAAAATTAATTTTTATTTTTTAAAATATATAACATTGTAAAATTATATGTTGTGAAGCACTGCCAAATCAATGTCATGTTACAAAAGAAGCCGACAACAACTAAAATATGAAAGGAGGCTAAAAACCAATTAATAAAATGTTGATAGAGGGATCAAAATGTTATAATTTTATTTGAAATGAGATTAAAAAGTTATAAAAATTAAAGTAGTTGGACTAAAATTGTATTTAAACTTTATTATTATTATATTTATACACATTTAATTTATTGGTCCAAATCATGAAGTACGTAACAACAAACTCAAATTTAATGAAGTTCTGATTCTCCTGCAATAGTAACAAGATTTGGCTGATTGGGCGTGAAGAATCTTTCTAAGTGACATTGGTTTTGCTAACTATGTATTAATACCAAAGCAGGAATCAAACCCAGATTCCCACCCTTAAAATAACAGGTATTAACCAGTAAGCTATAGCATTCATTTTGCTTGTCTATTCTCTCAATTATATTTCATTTTATAAAAATAAATAGAAACTATAAAAAATAAAAGTGGAAACAATCTGAACATCTTCTCTTTCTTTTTCTCCATAGGTCCTAATCACCATTGCAGAAGAATAGAACATATAGTAACTTCATTTCAAAGTCCTATATTATCTAAATTACTAAATTAATTAACCAACCATAAATTATTTTTATAATAGGAAAATGAAACTAGATGAAGATGCAATTTTGGTATGGAAATGAAACTTTCAATTAATTTGATGTTAAGTTTCAACTCACAAGTCAAAAACAAAACGCATATCTATTGAGATGCCAACAAAGCCACTATTTTTCGTTATAATATTGCTATATTCAACAGTTAATTACAAAAAATTTCACCACAATAACAACAATTCAAGATAAAATCCAAATTTGAATCCAAGTGTGAATTCGAATTGGCTTCGTTGAGAGATTTGCTTCTAACAATGAAACAATCTCCTTCTAACAAAACTAAAAGGCGAATTCGAATTGGCTTTGTTGAGAGATCTGCTCGTTGAGATTGTGAGTGGCTTCCGCTAGATTCAAATTGGCACCCATTGTATAGTGAATCGGAAGAAAAATTCAAATCAAGAGAAGTTTTAACAATGAACATGGCAAAAGCGGCACTCACCTTATGAATCCTAATTGAATTGCTCTGTTGTTGCGTTCTTGGGTTTTTGGGTTTCTGGATTTTTGGGTTTCTTGGTGTTTACAGTGATTTCTAGTAAACAACTGCTAGTCTTCCAAATTAACAATATCTTTGGTAATTTACAGGATCGACTAGATTGATCTTAGGACATGTGTCTAAGTTCTGGTGTTTAAACTTGTATTGGAACTTATGTCTAACATCTTTGTCTAGAATACTAAGAATGTTTAAGAATATGAATATAAGTGACCTAGATTAAAGAAAGTAAGGGTTTCAATTAAAAGTGATAACGAAACTTGACTGAAACGTAAAGAACTTGTAAAGCAATGTAAATGGTTTGTAAACAAAATGTAAAAGATTTGTTAAAGAAAAGTAAAGACTTCAAAAGATATAAATTCTGACTGGAAAGATAAAAGAAAGATTGGAATTTGAATGACTTTAAAGGTAAAGAAACTTTGATTAATCTGAAAGTAAAAATGGTGTTTCTATACGTATATTGCTCTGCAAACTCGTTTCCCTAACACTTGGTATTTTGAGTATATGTGAGTTTATGTACAAATGAACACACAAAATCCTAACACTAAGACTTCTATTTATACTAATTCGACCTTAACGGTCTTATCATTGTCACGTTCGAAGACTGCATGTATTCTGAATTCTCTGGCTTTCACGCGTCTTCCACGAATAAAGCCTTAATTTGAATTTGAATCCTTACTTGATGTAAACGTTAATCCTTCAATGTATTTCAAATTCGAACTTCAACGGCCACATCCAATTCGAATCTTCCTTTTTCAAACGAAAATATAGCAATTGGACATTTTTTCTTCATTCGAACAAAATCCCAAACAAAATAAAGCCACCATTTCGAACCAGCTTGTCCATCGATATCACCAGCCAACACTAGGTTCTTATTAAATAATGTTGAGGAGATAAGTTTAGAATTGGAAAAAAAATAACCTAGTGCTTGGTGTTTGTTACAATTTAGGGAGATCTTGGGTTCGAAACCAAGTGGAGTAATTATTTAGAATTTTTTCATGTTTTGACATGAAAGGGTATTAACATGTCATTATATAAATAAAAAAAATTAATACATAGTCAGCAAAAGTAATGCCGCCTAGGAAAATTCTCTACGTCCAATCAGCCAAACATAAAATAACGGTGTCTGGAAACATAATCTTTATTTTATTCGAGACAAAAGGTTTTTTTTTTTTAAAAGGAGGTAAATCAAATCTCGTTATTATTACAGAGGATAAAAAGCATTTAACCCTAATTTCAATGCAAAAAAGTGGGATTCAAATGAACTATAATTAGAGATTTAAAAAAAGTAAATTTGGCAAAGCATCCTGATGGAAAGGCGAACTAAATATGAAAATGTAAAAAAAAAAAACAAATTTCTTAAACTTAAAAAACTCACCTCATTAAGCATAAAAGCAGAAAGATTAAACTCACCCCAATCATACAATATAATAAAGCAAGATGAGTTTTTGGGCAAGTTTAACAAGTGTCAAAATTTTAGACACCATGCTATTTTTGTTTTAACTAATAGTAGAAAGATTTCTATAATTAACATTATAATATTACTATTTTATTTTATTTTTATATTTAATTATATTTAATACTGAATTAATTGGGCCATATAAACTATTTATTTAAAATCAATTTTTTTTACACGCCCAATATCTTCACTTGGCTCAATGTTTTTCATTACATTTAATAATGAATTAATTGGGCCATATAAACCATCTATTTAGAATCAATTATTTTTACACGCTAAATGCCTTCACTTGGCTCAATGATTTTTTGAATTTGAAAAGTCACATTGGGAAGATGAAAAACTATCAAAGGCATTGATGTTTTCTCATATTCTCTCTTTCCCTAGATCTTTATATTTTTTTACTACAGATGAAACAAACCTCATATCTCTCTTCAAACAACTAGAAACCCTAATTCTCCATCTCTTCCCTGATCAACACCAAGCTTCGATTGGGGCATTTCCACATATCAATTTCATCGGTTAACCGAATACTAAATGGATTCAGATGAAGAAGATTTTGTTTTCTTCGGAACAAAAATAGAACACGATGAAAATTCAATACGCCGCAACAAGAAAGCCGTTGTTGAAATATATTATATTATACACAACAAAAAATACTTAATTTTAATTATTATTGAAGATATAACACAGATAATAATTAATTTTTATTACTAACATAAGACTATAATATCCTCCATAAAATAATATTATATTAAATAAATAATATTTGTTTCTTATTTCAAATATAATTGATAAGTTAAATTCTCCCACTTGTTAGATAATAATAGTTGAATTATTAAATTAAGAGTTTAGAAAATATTTAAATATATATTCAACTATTTTATCTATCACACAATTATTATGTCAAGTAATATCATATCGATAGGGTATGTCCACCACTTACATAATACAAAGAGAATTGAAATTAAAAAATATTGAAAATAAATTATTGAAAAATTCTAAATAAAAAATAATTTCTTATTTCTCAAATAATTATTTCAACAGTTCTAAATAAGAAATATAACAATGTACAAATATTATATCACAAAATTCTAATATCGATAAAATACATGAACAATAATTTACATTATCATAAATCTCAAGTACATTGAACAACACAAATTATATTAATAATAATATACCGATAAGGTATAACTGTGACACCCCAAAATAATACAATAATTAAATACTTATGATTTTTGATTATTAATTTAATTGAGGACATAAATTATTTAATATATTGGATTATTAATTTAATGATGGAATTAATTAGAGGAGAAAAATGATATTATTTTATTTAATTATGATTAAAAGGAAATAAGAGGAATAAAAGGAATGAAATAAGGAAAAGAAGGAAAAATAGATTCATTTGGGAAAAACAAGGCTACGTAGAAGTGAGAAGAGAAGGAAAGAAGGAAAAGACCTAGGAGCGTCAGAATCTCGAAGAAACCACCAGGTAAGGGGTGATTTCGATTGATTATGGTTTATTATAGATTTTGATGTTCATAATATAGGTTATGGCATGTAGGAATTTGAAATTGGGAAATTCTAGGGTTCCATGAATATGTTCCTATAGGTGTCAGATTGTGTCAGTTGATAGGTTTGAATTGGTTAGGGTGTCAGATACCAAGTATAACTGATAGGAGGATAGTAATCGATGTGAAAAATGATGAAAATTGATGTATTTTGGTGTCTCAATTGTTGGGATTCGTATGGGAAATTGGTGTTTGATGGAAATGGAGAAATGTCACAAAATTGCGTAAAATGGGATTTTTACGTGGGAACCGGCCTCTGATAGGTAGGAACCGGTTGCCCTTTGAAATTTCACTAAAAACGTGAAAAATGAACTCAGGAACCGGTTCCTGTATGGGTAGGAACCGGGTTCCCATACATTTTTCCAGAAGCGTGTTTTGTAACTTCTGCAGGAACCGGTTCCTGTATGGGTAGGAACCGGTTCTTATTTTTTAAATTTTCAAAACTTCAAAATTCATAACTTGCAAACCGTAAGTCGCTTTGAGCCGCTTTGGACGTTATTTCCTAAATTCAATGCTCTATCTTGTGAAATGAAAATATTTTTGAAAAGTTGAAATTATTTTGGGAAAGGGGTATAAATTCTAAGGATGATAATTATTAGCTAATACATAATGATGTATGTGTAGCAGATGTACTTGGTGATGAGGATACTGATAATGTGTAGGTGAAATAGCATGGTTATGCTATTGTTTGATGTATGCATGATTGGTTTGGATATCATGATGGATTGTTTTGCATGTTTATGCTGATGATTAGATGTATGCATGATTGTTGATGTATCATGTTGACTTTGATGATTCAGTTATGTTAAATGAATGTATACATAGACTGATTAATGTTGCATGCTATTGATGTGCGTGCATATGCATTGTTTTGGTGAAGTTAATTCCCATTGTGCGGAATTTGACTTGGATTGCCGATAACCGATACCCGAGTGAGGATGGGTGGTTAGGCTGGATTCGTGTCCGGGTGGTTATGGACGAATCGATGGAACTGTATCCGAATGATGATGGATCAGTGTTGGGTGACTTGGTCACGAAGTCGGTACCGCATGCATTGAGTCTGCATTAGTGTTTGTATAGGATTGTAACATGCTAGGATGTCTTCCAGTGTTGCAATGCCTTTATTGTTGATTGATGATGCATGAATGAATTGTATGACTATGATTGTATATTGGATTCTGGTTGGTATTAAGTGGTGGAATAATAGGCTTGTATTATATTATTGATTGAAAGATTTATAATATGCTTTAATTATGAGAAGTCTCACCCTTACTTTACCATTTCAGATTAAATTAGCAGCTGAGGAGTCGGTGAGGATGGCTCTAGAGCTTATCTCATAGTCCGTGTGTCAGTGTCATGCTCTGATTAGATTGTAACACTGGGGAACGATTAGTTAGGAGAATCTTTATTGTTAAACAGTTTTGGATTTGAGTTTCCTTGAGAACTATAATGTTTTGTTAAAGTTTGATTTTGGTATTCTGCTGTGTAAGACATGGTCTTATAATGATTGGACTGTCGAATGATGATCCTCAGTGTAGCATGGCTACTGTTTGAAAGGAAAGTTTATTTGAATTATTAATTGTGACATCCCGTGATTATCGTGTTAAACTCTGATTTAAGAGGATTTAAATGTTAATGTGTTTAATATATTCGGGGTATTTAGATGGGGTGTTACAATAGTGGTATCAGAGCATAGTCGGTCTTGTCTTGTGTCGTTATCCCTTTAGTATGCGACTAGTGTGAAGTGACACTGTCGATACTAGTGTGCTGATGTAGATTGTTTTGTTATTTTTACAGAACAATGGCCGGAAGAGGTAACGGAAGGAATGATGTCGCTATAGCCGAGGCTTTGGGAATGTTGAGTACTGGAGGGGCCGCAGGAGTGTGATTGGTGCCGATGCACAATTGGGAATTTTCGAGGAACAATCCTCCATTGTTTAAAGGTACACATGATCCCGAAGGTGCTCGAAATGGTTGAAGGAGATCGAGAGGATCTTCGTGAGTGATTGACGTGCGAAGAGTCAAGGTGAGATATGGAACTCACATGTTAGCCGAGGAAGTCGATGACGTGGGTTGCTACCGTAACCGAAGAAGATGGTGTTGCGTTGAATTGGGTGTTCGGAGAGCTTTTCGAGGAGGTATTTTCCGAGGATGTCGAGGTAAGAAGGAGATTGAGTTTCGGAGCTCAGCAGGTAATAAGACCGTGAGTATGCTTCAAGTTTTCGAAAGAAGTATTATGCTCATTATCCTAATGATGCATGGAGAGTTTTCCAAATGTGTCAAGTTTGAGAATGGTTTACGGACGAGATTAAGGTGGTATTCGCGATCCGAAGATTTTCCGATCCGTTGATTGTAGTAGGATCTTAGAGGAGGATCTTGCTAACACTAAGTCAAATGCTCGAGGGTATGTTGATAGAAAAGGTAAGCAACAGATGGATCGTGGTAAGCCTTATGATAGGAGTAATCAGAAGTCCAGTGGTTGGAAGAAATCTAGTGGAGGAGATTCTAGTTCTTCCGCCAGTGCTATAAGTGTGGTGAGACAGACATCGTATGGTGGACCGTAAGAGCAATGATAAGAAGTGTTTCGAAGTTCGCCATGTGGCCAATGATTGCAGAGTAAAGGTGGTGACTTGTTACAACTGTGGTGAAGAGGGTCATACTGTCCTCGGCCCAAAACTCAAGAAAGAGCAAGGGTGGTAAAGTGTTTGCATTGTCCGGATCGTAGACAAAACCGATGATCGGCCGATTAAAGGTACATGTTTTATTAATGGCATACCTTTGATTGCGATTATTGATACCGAGCTACGATTCTTTTATTGCGTTAGATTGTGCTAAGAGATTGAATTTGGAAATTTCTAATATGGATGGAAGTATGGTTATTGATACTCTGCCGTTCGACTACTTCATATGTTTGTAGAAATTGTCCTGTGATTTTTGATAGGGGTTTCAGATGGATTTAGTGTGCCTACCGCTAGAACAACTTGATATCATCCTTGGAATGAACGTTGGAATTCAACCGTGTTCATATTAACTGCTTTGAGAAGACGGTCATTTTTCCCAAGAGGTTAAGATTGAAAATGAGATTATGTCGATGGATGAACTTAGTGTGAAGGATGGTGCATTGTGTTTATGTTGTATTCTCGCGATAAGCGAAGGGAAAGCAAAAGGTGATGGATCGGTAGTGAATGAATTTCCGAGGTGTTTCCTAAGACGTTAGTGAATTGCCACCGAGAGAGAGGTAGAGTTTACTATAGATTTGATTCTCGGAACTAGTCCGTGTCGGTGGCGCCTTATCGCATGTCGGCATCTCGAATTGATCGAATCAAGAAGCGCTAGAGGAATTGCTTGAGAAGAAGTTTATTCGCCCAAGTGTTTCGCCGGGTGCCCGTTACCGTTAAGAAGAAGGAAGGTTCAATGAGGTTATGTGTTGACTACCGGCGCTTGAATAAGGTTACGATCAAGAATCGTATTTTGCCGAGAATTGATGATTTGATGGATCAACTCGCTGGAGCTTGTGTATTCAAGAAGATTGATCCGAGATCCGGATATCATCGATTCGTGTGAAGTCGGAGGATATCGTAAACCGCATTTAGAACGAGGTATGGGCATTATGAATATTCTGTTATGCCGTTTGGAGTTACTAATGCACCTGGTGTTTTCATGGAGTATATGAACAGGATATTTCATCCGTATCTCGATAAGTTCGTTGTGGTGTTCTTTGACGATATTCTAATTTATTCGAAGAGTGATGAAGAGCATGCAGAGCATCTCAGAGTTGTATTGGAATTGTTGAAAGAAAAGAAGCTTTATGCGAAGTTGTCCAAGTGTGAATTCTGGTTGGAGGAAGTAAGTTTTCTTGGTCATGTAATTTCCAAGAATGGGATTGCTGTTGATCCTACGAAGGTAGGTGTCTCGGAAGCGCCGAAGAATGCTTCTGAAATCCGTAGTTTTCTGGGTCTTGCAGGTTATTATCGGAAGTTTATTGAAGGGTTTTCCAAACTCGCATTGCCGTTGACTAAGTTGACCAGGAAGGGTCGGGTGTTTGTTTGGGATGTTGAGTGTGAGAAAGGATTCCAAGAGCTGAAGAGGAGGTTGACAAGTGCTCCGATCTTGATTTTGCCGGATCCGACTAAGTCTTTGTGGTGTATTGTGATGCATCGCTGATGGGATTAGGTGGTGTGTTGATGCAAGATAAGGTGTTGTGGCTTATGCTCATGACAACTAAAAGTTCATGAAAGGAATTATCCGACTCATGATTTGAGTTAGCACTGTGTTTGTTTTGAAGTTGTGGAGACATTATCTGTACGGTTCTCGGTTTGAGGTATTTAGTGATCATAAGAGTCTGAAGTATCTCTTTGATCAGAAAGAACTGAACATGAGGCAGAGAAGATGGTTAGAATTCCTAAAGGATTATGATTTCGGTTTGAATTACCATCCTGGTAAGGCGAACTTTGTTGCAGATGCTTTGAGTAGGAAGTCATTGCATATGTCAATGTTGATGGTCCGTGAATTAGAATTGGTTGAATAAAGATGTAGATCCGAGTTTGGTTTGTGAAACTACTCAGGTGAAATTGGGTATGTTGAAGCTGACCAGTGGTATTCTGGAAGAGATTAGAAATGGACAGAAGTCTGACGTTGGTTTAGTTGATAAGTTGACGTTAATCAACCAAGGCCAAGGAGGTGAGTTCAGGATTGATGAGAATGGTGTTATGAGATTTGGTGATCGGGTGTGTGTCCCGGATGTTGCTGATATCAGGAAAAGCATTTTAGAGGAAGGACATCGTAGCGGGTTGAGTATTCATCCCGGTGCTACTAAAATGTACCATGATTTGAAAAAATTGTTTTGGTGGCCGGGAATGAAAAAGGAAATTGCTGAGTTTGTATATGCTTGTTTGATTTGTCAGAAGTCGAAAATCGAGCATCAGAAACCGTCAGGGTTGATGGAGCCGTTGTTTGTTCCGGAATGGAAGTGGGATGGAATTTCAATGGATTTTGTGTCTGGGTTGCCTAGGACAGCTAGGAATTGTGATTCCATCTGGGTGATTGTGGATAGGTTGACGAAATCTGCTCACTTTATTCCGATAAGAATGGATTATCCGATGGAGAGGTTAGCAGAATTGTATGTCGAGAAGATTGTGAGTTTGCATGGTATTCCGTCTAGCATTGTGTCGGATCGGGATCCGAGGTTTACATCTAAGTTCTGGACAGGGTTGCAAGAGGCGTTGGGTACTAAGTTGCGGTTGAGTTCCGCTTATCATCCGCAGACAGATGGTCAGACGGAAAGAACGATTCAGTCGTTGGAAGATTTGCTGAGAGCTTGTGTATTAGAGAAGAGTGGAGCTTGGGATAGCTATCTACCGTTGATTGAGTTTACCTACAACAATAGCTTTCACTCGAGTATTGGTATGGCTCCGCTTGAGGCATTGTATGGTAGGAGGTGCCGACACCATTGTGTTGGTATGAAACAGAGAGAATGCGTGATTGGACCGAAATAGTTCAAAGAACTTCGAAAAGATTAAGATGATTCAAGAGAAGATGAGGACTTCTAGTCGGAAAAGTTATCATGATAAGAGGAGGAAAGACCTTGAGTTCGGTGAAGGAGAGCATGTGTTTACGCGGTTACTCCGATGACCAGTATTGGTCGAGCTTTGAAGTCAAAGAAGTTGACTCGCGATTTATTGGTCCTTTCAGATTACCAAAAGAGTTGGGAAGGTTGCATATCGATTGCTTTGCCGCCACTTGCGAACTGCATGACGTTTTCATGTGTCTCAACCGAGGAAGTACATTTCGATCCGGCTCATGAGATTCGGGTAGATGATATGCACGAGAGAATTTAACTGTGGAAGCGGCGAGAATTGAGGATCTAAGTTGAAACAAATGGGCAAAGAGATTGCTCGTGAGAGTGTTTGGGAGGACCATGATGGAAATGTCACTTGGGAGCTGGAGAGTCAGATGAAGGACTCGTATCCCGAACTATTCGTCTGAGGTATGTTTTCGAGGACGAAAACTCTTTTAAGTTGGGGAGAGTTGTGACACCCCAAAATAATACAATAATTAAATACTTATGATTTTTGATTATTAATTTAATTGAGGACATAAATTATTTAATATATTGGATTATTAATTTAATGATGGAATTAATTAGAGGAGAAAATGATATTATTTTATTTAATTATGATTAAAAGGAAATAAGAGGAATAAAAGGAATGAAATAAGGAAAAGAAGGAAAAATAGATTCATTTGGGAAAAACAAGGCTACGTAGAAGTGAGAAGAGAAGGAAAGAAGGAAAAGACCTAGGAGCGTCAGAATCTCGAAGAAACCACCAGGTAAGGGGTGATTTCGATTGATTATGGTTTATTATAGATTTTGATGTTCATAATATAGGTTATGGCATGTAGGAATTTGAAATTGTGAAATTCTAGGGTTCCATGAATATGTTCCTATAGGTGTCAGATTGTGTCAGTTGATAGGTTTGAATTGGTTAGGGTGTCAGATACCAAGTATAACTGATAGGAGGATAGTAATCGATGTGAAAAATGATGAAAATTGATGTATTTTGGTGTCTCAATTGTTGGGATTCGTATGGGGAAATTGGTGTTTGATGGAAATGGAGAAATGCTGTCAAAATTGCAGAAAATGGGATTTTTACACGTGGGAACCGGTTCCTGTATAGGTAGGAACCGGGTTGCCCTTTGAAATTTCACTAAAAACCTGAAAAATGAACTCAGGAACCGGTTCCTGTATGGGTAGGAACCGGGTTCCCATACATTTTTCCAGAAGCGTGTTTTGTAACTTCTGCAGGAACCGGTTCCTGTATGGGTAGGAACCGGGTTCTGCCTTATTTTTTTTAAATTTTTCAAAACTTCAAAAATTCATAACTTGCAAACCGTAAGTCCGTTTTGAGCGCCGTTTTGGACGTTATTTCCTAAATTCAATGCTCTATCTTGTGAAATGAAAATATTTTTGAAAAGTTGAAATTATTTTGGGAAAGGGGTATAAATTCTAAGGATGATAATTATTAGCTAATACATAATGATGTATGTGTAGCAGATGTACTTGGTGATGAGGATACTGATAATGTGTAGGTGAAATAGCATGGTTATGCTATTGTTTGATGTATGCATGATTGGTTTGGATATCATGATGGATTGTTTTGCATGTTTATGCTGATGATTAGATGTATGCATGATTGTTGATGTATCATGTTGACTTTGATGATTCAGTTATGTTAAATGAATGTATACATAGACTGATTAATGTTGCATGCTATTGATGTGCGTGCATATGCATTGTTTTGGTGAAGTTAATTCCCATTGTTCGGAATTTGACTTGGATTGCCGATAACCGATACCCGAGTGAGGATGGGTGGTTAGGCTGGATTCGTGTCCGAGTGGTTATGGACGAATCGATGGAACTGTATCCGAATGATGATGGATCGTGTGGGTGACTTGGTCAAGTCGGCACCGCATGCATTGAGTCCGCATTAGTGTTTGTATAGGATTGTAACATGCTAGGATGTCTTCCAGTGTTGCAATGCCTTTATTGTTGATTGATGATGCATGAATGAATTGTATGACTATGATTGTATATTGGATTCTGGTTGGTATTAAGTGGTGGAATAATAGGCTTGTATTATATTATTGATTGAAAGATTTATAATATGCTTTAATTATGAGAAGTCTCACCCTTACTTTACCATTTCAGATTAAATTAGCAGCTGAGGAGTCGGTGAGGATGACTCTAGAGCTTATCTCATAGTCCGTGTGTCAGTGTCATGCTCTGATTAGATTGTAACACTGGGGAACGATTAGTTAGGAGAATCTTTATTGTTAAACAGTTTTGGATTTGAGTTTCCTTGAGAACTATAATGTTTTGTTAAAGTTTGATTTTGGTATTCTGCTGTGTAAGACATGGTCTTATAATGATTGGACTGTCGAATGATGATCCTCAGTGTAGCATGGCTACTGTTTGAAAGGAAAGTTTATTTGAATTATTAATTGTGACATCCCGTGATTATCGTGTTAAACTCTGATTTAAGAGGATTTAAATGTTAATGTGTTTAATATATTCGGGGTATTTAGATGGGGTGTTACAATAACTACTATCAATATTGATCGTACCTGATCAGAAGGTGTCTTGGCCCAATCTGCAACGGTGGTCCAAAGTGAAAGAGAAGGGGGGGGGGGGTACCTGCAAGATACTCCGATGCCAAAGTAAGTAGAGGCAGAGAGAAAGCAAGCAAGTGAGAAGAGAGTAAAGAATGAGATACCTGACCCTCTCAAGTGAGAGGGTATTTATAGCCCCCAGCGCTGGGCCAAGATCCAGCTAGTAGGTAGAAATCCAAGCCCACTAGCGGATTGCTAGGGCTTGCGTGTGCATGGAGGCCAGCACGTGGCCTCCCCCCTAGATTGTCGCCCGGGAAATCCGGGTTTGTTGCGAAGTTCCCGGGAGACGTGACGGTTGAGAGGATCCAGTAAAACGGTCCGGGATTATCGGGGGGCACGTGGCAGTCAGAGACCGTTGGCCACGTGGCCCCCGCGTGGACACTCTAAATCATTTCCCAAGGGCAATTGGGCCTAGAATCTTATTGGGCCTAGAGCGTGGGCCAGTCCAGAACAGGAGCCCCCCCCAAGTCTTTGCTCTAGTAGAGTAATAACTTAGAACTGGGCAGGTCCTCGGCGACTTCAGCGACGACCTTTGTCCGGGAAGGCAACGAGCATACGCCCGCAGCTACTGTAGCCGACCCGCGGGCATATTTCGGATTGTTAAACTCGGGGACGTCCGCATGGGGGTGTCGGGGTGCGAGCTATTTGAATCAGATTACCCGGTCGGCGGGGAACAGCTCCTAGGTCAAGCGTCGTGTCGGTTTGATGACACTTGTCACGTTGAAATGGGTTGTTTGGCGCCTAAAAGGTGTGACCTTTCGTATGCCCAAGAAGTTTGGCTATAAAAGGACTTTTTAGGGTTTCATTTGTTTGTTCTCCTCCAATTCTTCAACTCAAAAGCTCTCGACGCGGAACCTTTCGCAGCATCCTTTCTTGAATTCAACATGTCTTCGACTCCAAACGCAGGTAAATATCCCTAATTTTTGATAATCTCCTTTCAATTCATGTTTTTAGGATGAATTTAGGGTTTGTTTTCTATGAATATCGCGGGGAGGAGATTCAATATCGCGGGGAGATAGTTGAATCTTGCGGGTAAAATTTAGGATGTGATGGGCATAAACTTGAACACCGCGGGCAGGAACTTGAACCTCGCGGGGAGATTGTTGAATACTACGGGGAAAATTTAGGATGTGATGGGCATAAACTTGAACGCCATGGGTAGGAACCTGAGTACCACGAGCAGAAACTTGAACCTCGCGGGGAGATTCTTGAATGTCACGGGGAAACTTATGGATATTACGGGGAAGTCTGGATGATTAATTGCTAAGTTCGTGTGCGTCAGAGGGGGAAAGCAGTCCGCGCGGGTTCCTCGAGAGAGACTTATTTGATCGTTTTTGCACGTTCATCCGGGCCCCTCGCCGTGTCACTTGAGCCGTGGTGGAGGGGTGGATTTGACATCCTCGAATTCACTTTTCTTTCGCTGCTTTTCAGGCTTTTCAGGTGCCGGGGACCCAGCTCGTGACGACGACGGGATAAATGGACCTCGCCGGATAAGACTGGCAGCTGACCTTTCCTGGGTCGCGCCCGAGCCGCGGGATTTTCGCTCGGACTTCTCCACCGACTCCTCCAATGCGTTCAACGAAATTGAGGACTTGGATGACGGTTTCGAGCCTTCCTGGGTCGTGCAGATCCCAGGGGCCGGCAGGAGGATTTGCTCGTCATACAGCTCTACGCGGTTTCCCATGTATGAGTTCTCGTTCCGGGAGGCGGGCTTCCGGATGCCTTTCACTGGTTTTCAGATGGGGTTTTTTTCGTGGCTGGATCTCGCCCCCTCACAACTTCATCCGAATGCCCTGGCCTTCATGCGGGCATTCGAGATCGTGTGCCGTTACCTGGACATAGGTGCCACTCTTCCCCTCTTCTTCCGCATCTTCCATCTACAGCGGCAGATGGTCGGGGACAAATGCGCCTGGGTGTCCTTCAAACAGTCAGGCAAGCTCTTCAGGCCGTACCTGGATTCTGTCCAGGATTTCAAGAAACGGTTCTATGTGATTAAGCCCGTGACAAGAGCAGCCGAGGATACTCTGTTCGAAAGGACCATGGTGATGAACGAGGAAGGGAGGGAGGTGGAGAGGATATGGGCGAAGTTTCCCCTCGAGTGGGACAAGAAACATTATGATCGGGGGCCAGACTTCTATTCAGTGAAGCCCGAGAAGCTCAACAGGGACGACCAACTCTCTTACGAGAGGTTGGAGAACTTTGTGAAGAGTTTCAGGCCGGCGATCTGTGTCGACCTGTCATACCCCAAAATTTGCCCTCCAGCTACTCAAGAGATTTCATACATCCATACTCAAGGATTCCTCAAGAGTTGATCAGACAAACTCTCTCCTAGACAATCAACCCAAACTAGGGTTTGGTATTTCTCAAGCCAAGATGGATTTCCAACATCTCCAATGGTCTTCATGCCTCCTCATATGCTTCAAAGATTCTCCATGACAATTTTCAAGCCTCACAAGTCAAGTTTCCTCAGACAATTGCTCAAATGGATGAAAATCGAGTGTGTTGGACAAAAAGTCAACGTGGTCAACATACCAAAACTTCGATTTTTGGTCAACATCCTCATTTTGAAGTTACATTCATCATTTGATCAAGGGTTGATCATGATTCATCAAGAAAACTCAAGATTTGCCCAAAAGTCAAACTTTCTAAATTAGGGTTTCTAGATGAAAAGTCAATCAACTTTGACGATCATAACTTTCTCATACTTTCTCGTAAATTTTTCCACCACCTCTTGTTTTGAAGGAAATTCAATTCTCTACAACTTCATGTCTCACAAGAATGTCCAAAAATGCTTCATTTGAGAGGTATAGCTCAAAACATTACAGTCATTTTCAAAGTCAACAAAAGTCAACTTTTGTTTTGAAGATATTTTGAGCATGGTAACTCCAATTGAGATGAGACCAAAGACATTGGTTAGAGGACTCTTAGAGCTTTCCAAAAAGTCCAAGAACTCTCAAAAATGTGGAAAATTGAGCAAGTTGCACCATTCACAAGTTGGGCAATTTTGAAAGAATGCACAAAGAGAGATACTTCAAAAAATCAAAAACTTTGCAAATGGGCCTACTTTTTCTTCATCCAAACTTGTTCCACATACAATTTGGAACATCAAAGCCCAAAGCCACGAATTTTTATTTTATTTTTCTATTTAATTTGGAATTTATTCATTTAAATACAAATTAAATTCAAAAATAAAGTATAAAATCAAAAATTAATTGCAAATTGATTTTTCTCCTTTCCTTGGCATCCAAGTAACTCAACAAAGCCAGCAAATTTCGAAAATTGGATTGATATGGCAAGATTGGATTGAAAATTAATCAAAATTTGAAAATTTGATTTTGTACAAAATCAAATTTGATTTGCATTGATTGATGATGATTTCTTCCTCAAATCAGCTCCAAATCCATCCAGTATAAATACACAATGCATATCAATCAAGAGAGAACAGAAAAATTGCTCCATAAACCCTAACCTAAAGTCAAATTTTCGTGCACTTGAAGCAACTTGCAGCCGTGGTTTTGGATCGTTTCAGTTGATTCCAAGCATCAGAACACGTTCCTTGACACCTCCAGAGTGAATCCAGATACTTACTTTGCCAAAAACTATCCAGAATCGAGGAACCCGAGTTTGGTTTGTTCTCAAAAAATTCAAAATCGTGTTTTAATTCTCATGCATTTTTAACATGTTTTGTGGTTTGTTTTGTGTTTAGATGGAAGTTTGCAAGCTTTCTGCATAGTTTGATTGAGTTTCCATGGCCGGGATCGATACTTGCCATAACTAGGGTTTCCTGTGCCGTTTTAGGGTTTCACGAAATAGGAAAAATTGGACCATGGGACCATGACCAATGAACTCGGGAACGATGCCTGGAATCGAACCATGTATTTACAATGCATTTATATTACCTGTGCTTGATTTTCCATGTAGCCAGGGCCTGTAGCGTCGAGCCAAGGCCGACGCTAGCTTCAGAAAATTCAAATCGAAGAAGACGATGAACTGGCGCGAGCGGGAGGAAAGGGAAAGACGACGCGTGTTATTTTCAAATTCCTCCGTTTCCAAACAGTGAAGCAGCGTAGCTCAGTTGGTCAGCGCATTGGATCTGGAAGTTTGAAGTCCAGGGCGTGGGTTCGAATCATGCCAGGACCAACTTTGGTTTTCTTTTTTCCAGACTCAATTTCTTTCATATTTTCCTATTTATTTAATATTTTCATCATATTTTAATTCTTTTCTATATTTTATTCCTGCATTAAAAAAATACCAAAAACATTTTTTCTTTTTACATTATTTTCATAAAAACCTTTATTTAATTTAATAAATTAAAAAATATAATTTTTGCATGCATATTTATTTTATTTTTATTTTAGCATTTAAACCATTATAAATTGCATTTTTATTATTAAATCTTTTCCGAAAAATCCCAAAAAATTATTATAGCTTATTTACCTTATTTCTAGCATGCATAAATTTTCTCATATTAAAAATTGCATTTTTTCTAACATTTTCTCTTATTTCAATTTCATCATATTTCCCGATTTCCTTATTCTTTCACAGGTTGATCCGATTCAGACGATTCTTCCGTTTTTATTTTACTTTTCAATAATGTAATTGCTCATGGGTTGTAATAGTTTAATTTAGGACTTTTACTTTCCGCACTCCTAATTATGTATCTGCCCCAAAGCCATGTAATAGCGTAGGTTTATTTTCCGCATCTTTACATTCCGCATTTTACTTTCCGCACCCTTATCAATTGCTAGTAATTAGGCGTGTATGGCAAGATAATAATTGGACATAGCTCACACTAATTTCAAGACAAAATATCTGAATTTGACACACTTCTTTCACACACGCACCCTTTAGGGTAATTCTCTCTCGATGCCTTTCGATTCAAAATGGTCATGTCCCTCGAACGTAGAGGTATTCTAGCACCGTTGCCTTCAAAACAAATCATCATAGTCCCTTCGATACAAAGATCATAGACCCACGATGTCGCCTACGAATACATGATCTTGACCTCGATTGTCGCCTACGAAAATGATGATAGTCCTTCGAATGTGCTAGGATACTTCCTACAAGTTGCTTTCTATGACCATCCGATGTCCCTTCGAGTGTCCCGTTTACATCCAACGAATGGAGCTACCTACTAACTAATGGTATGGCTAGCGCTATTCTAAAGGAATGTAGAAGTACAACAAAACGACCAATTCGAGTGGGTAAATAAGTCTTTAGTTGCTTGCTCTATCAAATGCTTTTCACACCACACACTTTTCAAAGTTCAAATTTTTTCAAAACAAAACATTTCCGAACACTTTGTATACACTCCTACATGAGTCATTACAAAGTCAAAGCGAAATGCCTTTTTTTCAAAACATCTTTGTCAAACACACAAAAGCAATTTTAAAAAGTTATCTAAGAGCAACTAAGAGCCTGAGAATAAATCATGGATGGAAAGGGTGCTAATACCTTCCTTTTCATAACCATTCTCCCGAACTCGAATCTAACGAAGGTCTTTTTCTGTTACTTTTACCTTCCCTTAATTGGATAAAAATAAAAGTCGGTGGCGACTCTTGCTATCCGCACATTTGGATACAAAAATCCTACAAAGTCAGTTCACCGTATCACACGACTGGGAAGGGAACGTGCTCCTCGACTCTGGCGGGGAAATCGAGATCGCGCGGCGATATATTAATACCAAGGCGCTCCTCGACTGTGAGTCCGACGAGGAGGCGTTGGAGCTATTAGGTACTTAGACATACAGAATAAAATAAGGGGAGTTGCCCGTATTCGTACTGACGTTTTTCTTTGTTTTGCAGATAAGATGGCGGCCATGGAAGAGCGCATGCTCAAACTGCGCCACAAAGGTCCCCGTGTGACCGCTAAGGATCGCGTAGTCGATCTCCAGCCTTAGGCACGTGAAGGTTCTCAGCCTACCGCCAACACCCCTTCTCCGGCCTCATCACCTGATCAACCTCTAAAGAGGCGAAGAGCTGAACGTCCCGAGCAGAGAGACCCGAGGACGTCGGTTTCAGCTGGGGAGGCTTTTGTCTTGCCTCCATGTTTCGCGCAGAGGCAGCTCTTTGAGGGGAAGCCCCCGGTGGTCCAGGCGTCGGAGAGAGAGATGATTCTGGGACTCGACCCGGCAGTGCGGGGAGAGAGTCTGAATGCCGACGTGTCCGCGGTGATCCGGATGCTTGAAACCTCGTTGACTCTCAACGACGAGGTGGCTACCTACCGGGCCCAAGCCTCCAAAGCTCAAGACCGTGCCGCCGCCCTGGAGCTCGAGACCATAACGTATCAGAATGAGCTGATGAAGTTCCGAGGTTTGGATGATAGGTGTAACGCGATGGCCACGGAACTGCGGGAAATGAAGGATAAACTGGAGGCGAAGGACAAGCTGGAGGCCGAGTTGAAGTTGTTGAAAGAGCAATTGGTTTCCGTCGAAGACGAGTCCGAGGAGGAGCGGGCGCTGCTTACCCGGGTGGATCTGATCCGGCGCATAAGGGTTCTCGAGGAGGATACCGTGGAAGCGTTGTCCTTTGGGTTCGAGCAAGCGCTCCAGCAAGCGCAGGTTGTGAACCCCGGGGTGGAGCTCGTGACCGCCGGCATTGGTCCTTTCCATCGGGTCGTCAATGGGGAGGTTGTGGCTCCTCCTGAGGAGTGATTGGTGATTACTTGGGCCTGCGAGCCTGTTATTTCTTAGCCTGCGTGCCCTCTTGTTTTAATGTTCGTACACTGGGCTAGTGCCCACTTTTTTGGATAATTGTAATCCGGGTCTCGTGCCCGCAGATATTTTGCTGGTCGTTGTCGGCCATTTGTTTACAACTGTTTTGCTAGTTGATTTTCTTGTTATATTTGTTTGTTTATACAAAAAGATGCTCGACCTTGTGGTCCCTGGCTCTTAAGCTAGGATTGGAGCCTTGAGGTCTCCGGGCGAGGATATGGTCGCGTTAGGGGACCACATACTCGAGGCGTGGACTGTCCGTCGCGAGCCGGACGTCCTGCCAAAGGTGCATGAGAAAACCCGCGGATCTCGATCGAGGATTCCGCTTTGAACGGGGTCTCTACTCGTTACAGTCAAGTAGGACCTCGCTTAAAGGTGGCTTGGGACGCGTACGAGCACCATTCCGTGAGCCAAGGCTGAGCCGAACCCCCGTGGAGGGGATCGAGGGCCAGTAAGCGCTGGGCATGTGGTCGTTCGAGCTCAGCTGTAATACTGTTTGAGCTTTGTAGCATTCCAAGGTCGAGGGAGTTGCACTCCATTCAGATTTTCAAGGTAATAGGCCCCCGTGCCCGTCTTTGCTCGGACGCGGTATGGCCCTTCCCAGTTGGCGGCCAACTTTCCTTCGCGAGATTCTTTCTGATTTCGGCGGAGGACTAAGCTGCCGACCTCGAATTCGCGTTTGATGACCTTCTGGTCATGGCGCAGCGTGATCTGCTGTTTCAAACGGGCTTCTCTCAACGCCGCGCCCTCGCGGATTTCGTCGACTAGATCGAGCCTCGCAACGCCCGCTGCTCGCCTCCTCTAGGGAAATTCACGCCTTGATGGCTCTCTGATCTCGACGGGTATGACCGCCTCTGTTCCGTATGTTAGCCGAAACGGGGATTCTCCCGTGGTTGAATGGGGAGTTGTTCGGTACGCCCATAGTACGCTGTGCAGTTCTTCTACCCACCTGTTCTTGGCTTCCCCGAGTCTCCGCCTGAGTCCTCGTAATAAGACTCGTCATGCCTCGCTGGCCGTTGGTCTAGGGATGCTCGGCAGATGTGAAGTGGTGTTTGGTGCCCAGCCGTGCTACGAAATTCTGGAAGTTTTGATCGGTGAATTGTGTTCCATTATCCGTGACGAGGGCCTGTGGAATACCGGCGGGCAAGGACGCTTCGCTTGTAAAACGAAGGATGTTGAAGGAGGTGATCTTGGCGAGTGCCTCGGCCTCTATCCACTTCGTGAAGTAGTCTACGGCCACTATGAGGTACTTGTTTTGGTAAGAGCCTTGCGTGAAGGGACCGAGTATGTCCATTCCCCACCAGCTAAAGGGCCACGGGATGTGAGCGCGTGAGCTCGTGAGGTGGTGCGGTGCATGTCGGCGTGGCTGGCACTTGTCGATTTTTGACGTGCCTTGGCGCCCTTTGCATGGTGGGCCGTAGTGACGCAATGCTTCGGGCGAGACCCCTCCTGTGTGCCGAGCGTTAATCCCTTCGTGGATTTCATGAAGGATGCCGGCCACCCGGAACTCCTCGACGCACTTGAGGAGGGGAATGGAGAAGCCTCTCCGATACAAACGCTGCTCAAGTACGACGTAAGAGCATGCACGTCGTTTGGTGGCGGCGGCCTCCAGCTTGTCAGTGGGCAACTCCCCGCGAGTGAGATAGTTGAACACGGGGGTCATCCAGCAGTCCGCATCACCGATCGCATTTATGTCGAGTGTCGTTGTGGACCTTTCGATGCTTGGTCGAGTGAGTGTTTCTTGTATTACGGACCGGTTCCCTCCTTTCTTCTTCGTGCTCGCGAGCTTGGACAAGATGTCTGCCCGGGTGTTCTGTTCGCGGGGGACGTGCTTAATCTCTGCTCGGTCGAAGCCCTTTAGTTTTTCCTTCACAAGGTGAAGGTATTCGATGAGGCTGTCGTTTTTAGCCTGGTAGTCTCCAAGGACTTGCGATGCGACGAGTTGGGAATCGGTGAATATTTAGATGTCTTGAGCGCCTATGTCCTCGGCCAGTCGTATCCCCGCGAGCAGTGCTTTGTACTCTGCCTGATTGTTGGATGTTGGGAAAGCCAGAGTTACCGAATGTTCGATAACGATGCCTTCTTCATTTTCGAGGAAGACGCCCGCGCCGCTCCCTGTCGAACTTGAGGCTCCGTCGACGTGCAGGGTCCATCGGTTGTCGCTTGGGGGCCCTGCTCGTGAGCGGTCATCTCGGCGACGAGGTCGGCGAGTGCTTGCGCTTTCAAGGCTTTCCGTCCTTCGTACTGAATGTCGAACTCAGAAAGTTCGAGGGACCACTTCAGCATTCGGCCGGCCATGTCCGGACGGGCGAGGAGCTGTTTACTCCGCGCGCATTTACAATGACGTGGGCGAGGAAGTAGTATCGCAGTCTCCTCGCGGTGACGACGAGGGCGAAAAGCGACCTTTTGATTTGCGATATTCGTTTCGGGCCCTTGAAGGGCTTTGCTCGTGAAGTATGTGTTTTGCTCGTCTTCGTTTCGCGATGAGTATCGCGCCATCGCTTCATTGGATACGGCCAAGTATAGATACAAGGTTTCCCCGTGCTGTGGCCGTGATAGAACTGGTGGTTGCGAAAGTGCCTGCTTGAGGTGTAGAAGAGCTTGCTCGCACTCTTCGTTCCACTCGAAGGTCGGCCCCTTCCTCAACAACTTAAAAAATGGAAGGGCATGTTGTGCCGACCTCGCTACGAACCGGGATAAAGATGTTAGCATGCCGTTCAAAACTTGAATGGACTTCTTGGACCTGGGCGTGGGCAGCTCGGAAAATGCTCGACATTTGTCGGGGTTGGCCTCAATTCCGCTGCTAGATAACCCGAGGAACTTGCCGCCTTTTGCACTTCTCCGGGTTGAAGCGCATTCTGTGCCTTCGAGCTTGGTCGAAGACTTTCTTCAGACGTGAAGCGTGGTCGTCATCGGCTTGGGACTTCACGATCATGTCGTCCATGTATACCTCGAGCATGTCGCCGATTTCGTTTTGAAATACCTTGTTCATCATTCGCTGGTAGGTTGCCCGCTCTTCATCCAAGGGCATTACGTTGTAGTAATAGTTCCCCGACTCCGCCATGAAGGCCGCAGTCCCGTCGGCCATGTCCATGGGGATCCGTTGTAACCGAGTAAGCATCCAAAAGAAAGTTTATAGCCGGCCGAGTTGTCGACACTATCAATATTAGGTAAAGGAAAAGCATCTTTGGGACATGCCCGATTGAGATCAGTAGTCAACGACATACGCCATTTTCCATTAGATTTTTAACTAGTACAACATTTGACAACCAAGTTGAATACTTGGCCCTGGATATAAAATTTGCCTCAGGAGGTCTTTACTTTTTCAAGAGCCTCCGCTGAGATCGCCACGCCACGTACCACGTCGAGCGGCCGGATCTATGGCGAGCCGATGGCAGCGCACTGTGGTCGAAGTTCGCATTTCCGCGCCCATGCGAAGAGATCCGTGATTCTCCCGAGGCAAGCTCGAGTTGTTTCTTTTCCAGGTCGGGGAGATCGACGCCGATCTTGACGCATTTGCTGGGGTCTTCTCCGAGGGGAACGAGCTCGAACTCGCCATCTAGAATTGGGCGGCGGGTCGGCCCTCGCTTGTCCGCCGACTTCGCCCTTGCAACCGTGTCGAGGTCCACTGAACTGACGTTGGGGTTCTGGTCTTCCGCGGTTTTGGGGAGCTCGATCTGGGCGTTGTCCGGCCCTGCTTTGCTGGTGGTGGGTGCGTTTGGGTCGACCAGGGTTTGTCCCCTGGCCGCGGCGTTGTGGCACCTCCTCGCAGCTTTGATATCGCCGCAGATGGTAGCGACGTGTCCCCGTCTGGTGTAGAACTTGAGCTTCAGATGGACGGTTGACGGATCACGTGAGTTCGCCGTTGTTCGCCCGTAATGGCGCTAGTAGGGAATGACAACGATCACCGTGAAGCGGACTTTGACTTGTCGTGATGCAACGTCCTCGCCGAAGGTGACGAGGAGCTCGACGTATCCCCAGGGTCGGGATGTGGAGCCATTGAACCCTTGGAGGTCGGATCCCACGTATGGCGATAGGTGAGATTCGTCGAGCTGGAGTGTCCGGAACAAATGGGTGTACATAACGTCCACCGAGCTGCCTTCGTCGACTAGAATCCTGTGGACTTCAAAGTTTGCCATTCTTGCTTTGATGAGGAGCGGAATATGGGCGTTGGGTGCTCCTCCGGGGAGTTCTTCCAGGTAGAAAGTAATTGGTTCAGATTTTCCGCGGAACTGTTCGAGCGAAACCTCGTTGACTGGAGCTTTGTCGATCAGTTCGTCGAATTTTCGTTTTGCCGAGTTAATCGACAGCTGGGTGTCGCCGCCACCGGAGATGACCATGGCCGAGGGGAATTCTTCCCACGGGCTGTGAGTGAAGATGGGGCTCTGAAAGTCTTCGGGTCTAGTCACCGAGTACGCCACCTGATAGGGCCCGGAGTCCCCTTGTGGTCGGGCCTCATCCTCGACTTCTTTGGTCTCCCGGGCATTTCGTGATGTTTCAGGCTTTTTGTATTGCCCGAGTCTTCCGCCTTTGATTAGTGTCTCGATTGCGTCTTTGAGGTGGACGCAATCCTCGGTCAGGTGGCCGTGACTACGGTGATACTGGCAATACTTTGTTTTGTCGGCGCCTGGCTTTGCGGGGGTGGGTTTTGGGCGTCTGACTCCTCCATCCCTGAACTCGGTGGCTGAGCATTCCGCCAAGATTCGCTCGCGGTCAGCGGTCAGTGGTGTGTAATCGGTGAAACGCCCGGCTGGGCCACGCTGTTCGCGGGGCTCCCGGGACCTATCTTCGCGTCTTTTTTCGTCAGGGCGACGAGATGTTCCTGACTCTGGGCGTCGGTTATCCTGGTGCCTTGCGGGGTTCCCCGAGCCCCGGCTCCTCGAGTCTCTGGCGCGGTTGGCGGCTTCTTTCTCCTCGTATGTGATATAGGCGCGAGCCTTGTCGAGTAGGGCGTCGAAGGTGGCTGGGGGTTCGATGCCGACGGCTTTCCTGAAATCTGTGCCGGGGAGGAGCCCTCTTTCCAGCAAGTACCTCTTCATCTGATCTTCGCAGGGAACTTGTATGGCTTCCCTGTTGAAGCGGTCGATGTACTCGCGAAGAGTTTCGTCGCTTTTCTGAACGATGGCTTCGAGGGAGGCCTCGGTCTTTGGATGCCTGCGGGAGGCTGTGAATGTGCTCGTGAATTGGGCTTTGAGCTCCCTCCAGGAGTGTATGGACCCCGGGGGCAAACTCTTATACCAGTCCATTGCTGTTTTTCTGAGGGTAGTGGGGAACAGCCTGCATTTGATTGGTCCTCCAACGTTGAGGTATTGGAGCATGGCTTTGAAACCGTCGATGTGGTCGATAGGGTCCTCCACTCCATCATAGGTGGCGAGCGGGGGTGGTTTCTCCATTCCCCGAGGGATTGGAGCATTCATGATGCTGTCGGATAAGGGACCGCGGGGGTCGTCTTCGTCGCTCCGATGAGGAGAGCGCGAGCGAGAGCGACGCTGAGTTCTGGTCCGAGTATGCCTGCTCTCGTTTCTTCGTGATTCATTGCCTCCTCGCTCACGTCGGGGAGGTGATTTAGGTCGCTCCTTGGGTTGCTCTTGGTCTCGTCGCTCGGTCACGGGTCCCCTTCCTCGGGAGCGGCGTGTCGGGCTACGAGAGTCGTCCCTATTGGTTCTCCGCGGGGGAGTTCGGGAGCGATGACGTCGGGGAGATGGTGACCAAGAATCTGGTCGTCGGCGTCTCCTTGGTGATCGGCAGGAAGCTTCGAGAACATGGAGACGTTCTCCCTGGGTGAAGAGCAAAAGATTGGTGTTGTTGATGGCCGCGAAGAGGGCGGTGACCGTGGCATCGGCATCAGGAGGTGGGTGCACCTCTTGGAACACCGCAGGTTCATCTGCCCGACGGCGATTTGATTCAGCTCTGTGACGTCCTCCTCGATAGGATCCAGTCGAAGAGGTGGCAGTTTGCCCGTCTCGAGGATCTCCGCTCGGAAAAACGGTCTCGTTTTGCTCGACCAGATCGTCGCGAGGGGGACTTTGTTCGTTGGTTGCAGGGTCGGCCATGACAAATGAAAGTGTTTGCTTTGGTCAACTGAATGAAAGGAGACGGGGAAGCAAGATCCCCACAGTCGGTGCCACTGATCGTACCTGATCAGAAGGTGTCTTGGCCCAATCTACAACGGTGGTCCAAAGTGAAAGAGAAGGGGGGGTACCTGCAAGATACTCCGATGCCAAAGTAAGTAGAGGCAGAGAGAAAGCAAGCAAGTGAGAAGAGAGTAAAGAATGAGATACCTGACCCTCTCAAGTGAGAGGGTATTTATAGCCCCCAGCGCTGGGCCAAGATCCAGCTAGTAGGTAGAAATCCAAGCCCACTAGCGGATTGCTAGGGCTTGCGTGTGCATGGAGGCCAGCACGTGGCCTCCCCCCTAGATTGTCGCCCGGGAAATCCGGGTTTGTTGCGAAGTTCCCGGGAGACGTGACGGTTGAGAGGATCCAGTAAAACGGTCCGGGATTATCGGGGGGCACGTGGCAGTCAGAGACCGTTGGCCACGTGGCCCCCGCGTGGACACTCTAAATCATTTCCCAAGGGCAATTGGGCCTAGAATCTTATTGGGCCTAGAGCGTGGGCCAGTCCAGAACAAATATAATATTTATTATAACTTAAATAATTTAAATATTTTACTAAATAAAATTTGTATAATTGTATCCACGATATGTGAGTTACAATCATACGAATTAAGAATGTTTATATTTTATATTAAAAAACTGTATAATTCTATCTACGATATGTGAAATTACAATTTTACAAATTAATATTGACTACTTAATTTTTCAGGATAAAACTCTCAAAATACTAAGATTTATAATATACTCATAAATTTATATTTTTGTTTATTTATTTGAGTATATAACAAGAAATCAATTTTTAACAATAAATAAAGAGTTTTTAATTCAAAATATTTTGAAAATTTAATAATTTTGTATAAATGCATTTTTAAATTTTTTCAAAAAGAATTGATAATATTATAAACAATTTCTCCTTATATACAATTATATAATATAAATCACAAAATTTTAAAATAATTAAATTATATAAATCTCGTATGATATGAGTTTTTAAATTAAAAGTCATATATAACATATCATTTTAAAATAATAATTACATATAGCATTATTTTATTAGAAGGAGTAATTACATTTAATTTAATCATAGTAGTTTCCTAACACAATATAGCCAATTAATAGAAGTGACCACATGTATGTAGAAAAGCTTAAGAATGCTTAAACCGAAAGCCATACCGCAAGAAGCAAACTTAACTCACTATTGAATAAAATGAAATAATAACTAATTTAAAATACTATAAAATATATTTATAAAAAGTAACTCAGTTATATTCCATGTGAAGTTATTAATTTCACTCTCAAATCACAATAATAATCACATAATAGAAAAGAGAATTAACCATCTTATTAGAACCAAATAAACCATTTAACACGCTAACCGTTTAACTAACTAACTAACAAAGTAAAAAACGGTTAGTCAGTTAAGTTAGTTACTTCATTCCAGTTTAACTAACTAACTAACTAACAAAGTAAGTAAAGCGGTTAGTCAGTTAAGTTAGATACTTCATTCTATATATAACCTTCTCAAGTCATTACTGTTTTGGTATAATATCTGAGTGAAAGTAGCATTCAATTCTTGAAAGAAAGTAACGTCAAGTTCTGTTGACAGTTGAAGATTAACCATGGGAGGAAGGTTTTCAAAAATAGCTCCTGCAAGTGGTGACGTGGAAATGCAACAAAATCCAGGAGGAGGAGTAGGTGAAGGGGGAGGAGGAGGAGGAGGAGGAGGGGGAGGAGTAGGTGGTGGAGGAGGAGGAGGAGGAGGAGGAGATGGAGGGGGAGGAGGAGGAGGAGGGGGAGGAGTAGGTGGAGGAGGAGGAGGAGATGATGATGCAGCAAAAAATTTTGCTAGGAGCGTGTACGTGGTGATAGGAGTGACTGGTGTTATTACTGTCATTGCGGTAAGAATTTCTTTCTCTTTATCATTCTTTCTTTCGATTCATCTCTTTCTTGATACTTCAATATTCTGCTTTCAACTTTCACCTTTACTCTTTCTTAATTCTATTATTCAAAATATGTAACCATTATTCTTTCATGTTTCATCAGTACTTTCTCTTTGAGAATGATTCACACCCGCCTCTTGTTGCCAAGCCGCCGACGCTGCCTCCGATGCCGCTGCCAAAGCCCTGAATCAAACAAGTTATTATGGCCGGGGAACCATCTTCATTATTCAGGCCATTGATCAGACATTCAAATTGTTCCCTCTTTTTTTCGTCTTTCTTTAGCTAGTCACGTGACACATTGCTTATTTCTTTGTACTTTGTTTTTTTTTTTTCCTTCTGTTAGTAGCATTTTAACCACTGGTATAATGTAGTGGTGTGTAATATGCACAAACTTCTTTACCTAGTTTGTTTCCTCTTTTTTTTCTCTCTTTCTTTCGGTAGTCACGTGACACATTGTTTAGTACTAGCATTTTACCACTGCTATGTAGTGGTGTGTAATATGGCCACACTTCTTTAGGTAGTTTGTGTTTACTTGCAGCTTAAGAAACAGTGTTGATGTACTTTTGTTCATAAATAATGTGATTCGTATTCATATATTTTCTTCTCAATATACGTTTATATACTTTGTATTTTGTGTTACTTATATTTTGATGTCATCCAACTTAACATGGTTCATGATAAAGCAGTACATAATGAATGCATTTTATACATTTGTATAGAAACATCAGCCCCGAGTTTATATTACACTACTCCTACCTACATGCCAAAACCTACTAACATTCCTCGAATTTATTGCTTCTTGTTCTTCTTTGCCTAAGAAATGTAGAAATGGGAAAATGGCGAGAGTTCAGTTAGAGAGTGAGAATGAGATATAATAACAAAGAGAGAAAGAAGACCCAACTAAGTAAGCTGGGTAACATTACCCATACGAATTAAACAATTGATTGGTTTAAAATAATGTAACATGACATCATTACATGTCATTAGAAAAATTATAATTTTAACTTGTGTAAGTAAACCCTTTAATAATTGTAAATTTACCCTAAGTAATTAAATGGATGTTAGTTTCCTATGAACAGTTTTAATGTATGAGAAGCATTACAAATTACATCCTCTAGAAATATTCATAAATAATAAAAGTTTTTTAGATTTAATGAATAAATGAAGTATGTAATAATTATTTTATATTAAATACATTAATTATTTAATAAATTTAAAAAGTTTTTTATCACTTATAAATGTGTTATAAAGATATAATTCACTCTGCATAGAAAATAATACAAATGATTTTATTTTCTTTACATTATGCTTCGGTTTCCATTTTGTTTTGTTTTAATGTTTTGTTTATAATATTTTTCTGTTTTTTTAAATACTTGCTTCTAAAATACTATTCATAATATTAATAATATGGTTTACAATGTCTTTTATAAAAGATATATGAAATATTTAATCAATCTCATAAAAATATTTTATTTAAATTGTGTGCAGTTTTAAAAAAAAAAATATTTAAATAAAATTAATTTTATTTATTAAAATATTTTAGTGAAATAGTTAGTGAAGTAATTAGATGAATTAAGGTAAAAGTAAATTATTGGAAAAAAAGTGTTGATGTTATACGATTTAAATTATTTTAAAATAAATTTTTTATAACTAAATCATTTTATCATATACAAAGTTAATTATGTTAGGATATATCCTAAAAGAGGTTAATAAAAGGATCAACAAATATCTTTAAGTAAAAGGTTAGGAAAACGTAGATTTATATTAGTAATTCTAGTATTAATTCTCATCTTATAAATATATTATATATGATTTAAATCATGTCTATTCTGGTGAGATTTTTTTTTGACAAAAACTCAATAAATATTTAATATCAAAATAAATTTCAAAAAATAAAACCAACACTTACATATGTATATATAATTTTTATTTAATTGTTTTTGTTAATGTTTTTCTCTTCTAACATTTAATTGATAACAAAAAACTCTAATTTTTGTATGTTAATTTTTCTACTCCATTATTTTCTCAAATAAAAGTCGCTCCCTATATTTTATAAGTGAGTGATAGGTAGTTTGGCCCAAATTCAATAGGGGTGAGTAATCCTAATAATAGGTGGATCTCACACGCGATAGGTGTGTCTTGGTAGGTGGAGACTAGAACACAACCTCGTGCAACATATGGTATTCGCTACGTACTCATTTCAAATTGGACCCTTTTCAACTGACTATTTCTATCCTTAGACGAACACCTACTTGAATTTTTAACATTGGGTCGATTTTACATGTTGTGGATATTTCGATGTTGAAAATTTGAGTCGCTATTCGTAAAGGGTTGGAATGAGTTAGTTGAGAAGGAATTTTTTTAGTGTGACACTTGTGAATTGTGATTTTGAAAGGTGACGGTGGACCTCCATGAGTCTTGTTGTTTAAATTTATTAATTTCTTTGTTTGTTTGAGTGTTAATTGAGAAAATTTAAGTCGGTATTCGTCCCTAGTTGAAAAGAGTCAATTGAGAAATACCCTATTTGTGAGACACTCAAAATTTTAGAGCTTTAGAGAAAAAAGAGGAAATAAAGGTTTAGAAATCAAGGGAATCATTTTAGAGTTATCTAGAAGGTGAACCAATATTTCTTGTCACCCTGGATTTTAGTGATTCATATATTGAGAGTTGGAGAGGTTGGGAAATACTTGGGGTAGAAAATAGTGTTTTATTCTTGGGAGCCATCAGAATTTGTTCTTGGAAACTCTGACGGTGAAGGCTATTTTCTTGAAACTCATTTGTAATCTCTTGTAACAATTTTCTTATTATAGTGAATTAGAGAGCTGCTCTCTCCTCCAAATATAGATCTTTTAATCGAACTGAGTAAACAAACTTTTAGCCTTTTCTCACCTTATTATAGTACATGTTTTCTTTATACTCCACAATATGTCCAAATCTACAAATTTAGAGGGAAAGAGATGAGAGGCTTTGAAAAAGGTGAATGAAGGATTGAGTGAAAAGAAATAAAAGATTTAGGTGGGAGAATATTGGGGGATTTATTTTTAATTAAAAATCAAAATCCCCTTAATTTTGGGGAACGAAAAAATTGTATTGGAGAACGAGTTTGGAGAGTTTTGGAGGACTTAGACAAATTGGTCAAATCTAACCTATGTTGTTATAATATTTCAAAAAACACATGTTAATGATAAATACTCTTTTATCATTCTATACAAATTCATTCTTTCAAAAAATGTTAAAAGGTTATATTTCATCCGGGAGTCAGAAATGGATGCAATTGAAGAACTATTGATCTTGAACAGTGGATCCAATATACTTTACAGTGGTGTTGGGTGGACATTCATGGTTAGCCCTCCAACACCCAAGTAATTTCAAGATTCAAGGTTAGTAAATGAAAATTGAGATCAATGATTGTACCTTGCTCTTAGCGTGTAAACTATTTTTATACTTTGCTTTAATTAGAGTGGACTTGATATAGATTGGCCTTTGGTCAATTGGGCCTTTATCCGATCCATAACAGTTGTCCCCAAGTCTTTTCCTGCCCCTAAAGGAGTCACTATAAGCCTTAAGTATCATCAATTGGCCTCAATGACATGGTATAATGTGAAATGAAATTGAGACGCTTAGGATCATTTTTTGAAAAAGTAACGGGGAACAAGCGCATTTAATGCAGTTATATCATTGAAACACTATGTTCAGATGCAGTTATAGCAGGCAAGCAAAAAGTAAAGTATTATTTTTACCGAGTGATATATATCAATTAGGTTATATCGTATCGTGTCCACAAAGATTTGTTATTGATTCGTCGTTCGAAAACTCTACCGTTAATGAGTTTGAGATTAAATGGTTGAAAATAAAAGACAAAAAGTAAATGAAAAAAAACTCTGAAGGATAGACAATTTGTCTGGAACGAATGCACACTACCCGTCAGACTTAAATCTATCGTTCAGTTATACTCATCCTACGATAATCGTCCGTGTCATCACATACCTTTCACAACCTAAGCTATTTCTAACCCAAATTGAGAATTCAACTGTGTCATCTCTATATCCATCTCTGGCATATCTCACTAACACAAAGGCATTAAGCTCAGATACCCTAAGTGAATTGTCAGCTCTAAACCCATTTCTAGCATTCAGAAACTAACAGATAATCATCCTAGGTAAGAATCTAAGCAATCTATATCTAGCAAAGCTCAAATCCCTAACATAGAGTAAAAACCTAAGACAATCACCAACACAGATTCGTAAAGCAAACTTTATATAACGTCAAGGGCGACAAATATACATGTGTTCAGAGTAAATATACAAACATAACCAACAAAATGGAGAAATACAAAGAGAAGAGAAGAGATAAACCACTCATTTACACTGGGTTATCAACGCCTATCGAAGAGCAATCCACCTCCAATCATCCATAAGCAAGACCCAATATTGTTTTCTAAGCTAATCTATCAAAAATAAAGGTTGATGGAAATGGGGATCAAAATCCACCCAAAAACCATAACGTAAAAAGTGAGAAAAATAAAGTTATAAAACAAATCTCAAGACGACTGCGCTCCGAGGGCGCGTTGAGCGCCATCAGATATTTACATGTTAAACCCCCTTAATGCCGCTCAGCGGCGAGGGCGCGCTGACCGGCCTCTAAAACTAAATTTCTTTCTACCGGAACAATACCAAAGCACTCAACACGCTCCAAAACACGCTGAGCGGCCTCACCGCGCTCAACAGCCTCTCCTGAGCAAAACTTCCCAAAAATGGACTTTTATTCATCAAAACTGCATCTTCAGAGCCGTGTCTTCGACACTTTATTCCTTGATGCTCCAACACGCACAAATACCTACAAAAATATATTAAAACTAATCAAATGATAAATTATATACATAAAACACAATAAAACGTATTTACAAACAAAGTCGAGATTATTCAATGATTATTAACAAACAAGAATAAATAAGTGCCACAAAACTTATATACAAAATAACTACATTTTGGCACTTATCAACTCTCCACAACTTGACACATTGTTTATCCTCAAACAAAGTCAAGTAACTTAAAGAAACAAAGAATGACAATCAAATAATCACGAATCAACAAGTTTTTAAAACGGAAAACAAATGTATGGTTCAAACAAAAGCGTACATGACAAAATACAAACTTACCACAATCCTACAATGATAACATATAAACGAAACAAATCCTAAGTACAAAAATCATGCAAAACATTCTAAAACAAAATAAGCTCAATCATGAATCACACCTAGCAAAAATTCATCAGTAGATGAAGAACATACAAAGGTGAGAGATAAAAAATAATCCTCCACAATCTTGCAAACAATAGAATAAATTATGCATTCATCCCAAAAACGTATTGAAAATATAAATGCAAGAATCACACGGTCTTTTCAAGGTTGTAATGTGGCTTGGTTAACAAACAAGTGATAAGTCCTAAAGCTAATCGAAACAAAACTTGCCTAAACCTAAGGGAGTGATCAAATCACAATGTTCCAAACAATCCAATTCCAATCAAAATTCTTCTTCCTCACAAATTGTCAAACCAAAACACCTTACTTATTAACACAACATTATTCATACTCTTTTTTTTTTCTTTTTCAAAGTTTTTTCTCTTTTTTTCTTTCTTTTTCTAATCTTTTTCTTTTTCACATTTTTTTCTTTCTTTCTTTATTTTCTTATTCTTAACCTCATACCAATCACAATATAAGTACATAAACATTCATCTCCCAAACTTAAATCCAACCAACATCATTATGTGAACACTCCCTACTTTCTAAGGCAAGGTAAAAATTCATACAACATATAGTTGAGGGTTCAAGAAACAAAGAAATCAACATCCATAAAAAAGGTGAATTCAACACTCATAGACAAACATCAAGTTCAAATAAACATGGATATTGACAAAGGCTAAAAGGGGAAAACAAAGGTTCACACACTCACAAGATGAATTGAATATTTGGCCAAGGTAGTTATGCTCAAAATCAACAAAATTCCTTGATCATTTTCATTCATTCATACAATCAACACAAAACAAAAGATTAAGCATAATAAAATCTAGCTAAAACAAGAATTGTGGCCTAAAAAATATGTAAACAATGGAAAACTTCCTCACATTTATGGGTAAAAAGTGAACTAAAGTGATTCAATTCATGAGCAAATAATGCAAAAAGAATGAATGGCATGGTAATTATACAAATGACTAATTTCCTAAACATGTTATGCTATAGAAAGAGATAAACGAGTACCTGACGTGTACCAACTTTGAAACTATCATTACCATACATCCGCAAGTTGAAACGATCAAACTCGGAAAATTACCAAATGTAACCTCAAGCTACCAAACCAAAATTTGAGTACAAACAACAACAAAAGAATTAGAAAAACAAAATATACAAAATTTACATCCAACAAAACTCCTTAAGCTAAACAGGACAAGCTTGCAGATAACACAATTTGATAAAACAAAACGAATACAAATAACAATACGAAAACATGGTGAAAATGAATTAACAAGCTGAAAAGTTAAGATTTAAAATTAAGAACAAGTCCTATTTCAACTTGTTAAAACACAAGTCACCACACACATAAACAAACATAAACAAAAACAAACAAAAACATGCTTGTTTTACGTCGAAGCTCGACGCCTTTATTGTGAAAGCACCAGTAACCTCCTCTAGTCATGTCATGGTATTGCCACACCGCGCAAACCTACAGAAAGTGTCATAACAACCACACAACAAACATTACGAATACGAGACAACTTACAACAATAGTTGAAAATAAGGAAAAACACACATATGTACAAGTATGGAAAGTAAACACACAACATGTACAAGTAACAATATACAAGTTCATATACAAAGCCTATACAGCATATACATTAATTACAAAATGCAAAAACAATGGAATTATCGCAATACAAAAACAATAAAATCAATCCCCAACAACGACGCCATTTTGTTCGGATGCACTTATAGAAGACAAGCAAAAAGTAAAGCATTATTTTCATCGGGTGATATATACCGGTTAAGTTATATCGTATCGTGTCCACAGAGATTGGTTATTGATTCGTTGTTCGAAAATTCTACCGTTAATGAGTTTGCGATTAAATGGTTGAAAATAAAAGATAAAAAGTAAATAAACAAAAACTATAAAGGATAGACAGCTTGTCCGAAACGAATTCACACTACCCGTTGTAAAAATGCATATTTTCAATTATTACTAAATTGGAATTTTAATTATTTAATTAATTAAAATTTGATTTTTGGAAATTATTGAAATATTAGAATTACTGAAAAATAAATAAAGGAAAAGAGATTGGGCTTATGTGGTGACTAGTAGAGGAGAGGGGTGTGAGGAGTAAAAGTCTCTAATTATTTTGTTATTATTATTATAATAGAATCATAAGAAAGAAAAAGGAATTGGAAACCAAATTGGGAGAAACAAAGGAATCGTACGAGAAGTGAGAAGAGCAAAGGAAGAGGAAAACCTAAAGCTTGAGGAATTCAAGAAATTGGTTAGGGTAAGGGGTGATTGCTCTAATTATAATGTATTATGATTTTTGAGAATGGTAGAATAGAGTAAGAGATTAGGAATCCCAATTTAGGATTTTCTAGGTTTATGAGTTTAAACCTTAAATCCATGAATTTTGATGTTTTGATGCAAATTGATGTTATAGTGTTGTTATATGTTGTTGTACCATAATGGAATTGCATTATAATCATATTTTTGGAACTGTTTTGATGATACATATGTTTGGGGTTGAAATTGGATTGGATCGGGAACCACTGTTGTTGTCAAATGCAATATTTTGGCTTCTGCTACAATAAACAATTGATTGTTGTTTGGTGTAAATCGATTGCACTGATTCGAAAATATGATTTTTGGCCCCTGAAGCTGTGTGCAATCGATTGCAGTCTGGTGCAAATTGATTTTACCCTGTATGACAGAATTTTGGAAACTTCAAAAACTCATAACTTTCAAACCGTAAGTCCATTTTAGTCGCCGTTTTGGACGTTATTTCTTAAATAAAATACTCTATTTTATAAAATGAAGAAAATAACAATAACTTCATTTTATTTTGAAAAGTATTGATTTTCTGACTTGTGGTTATTCGTATTTTGTACACTTGATGGGTAGACAATGATGTTTTTTTTGTGACGATGTATGTGTGGATATCGATGGTTGTATGCTTATGTTGGTGATAACATTCTTAATTGATGAGTAATTGCTTTGCATGTTTATGCGATTGGATGTGTTCATCATAAATGATTGTATCATGTTTTCATTGATGATGTGCATGTTTATGCGATTGGATGTGTTTGTGATAAATGATGGTTATCACGTATTGGTAATGATGTTGTAGTAATTGCTTGTGCATGTTTATGTTGTTTGATGATGTTCATGATAAATGATGGTTATCATGTTTTAGATTGATGATGGTTTATGATGTATGATGTTATCATAACCTGTGTTGAATGTTGCATGCTTTTATGATGTGTATCCATATACATTATGGTGGTAGCTAATTCCCATTGTGTGGAATTAGTGAGTATTGCCAATAACCGTTCCCGGGTGATTATGAGTGGTGAGGCTGGATTCATGTCCGGGTGATTATGAACAAATCGATGTAACTGTATCCGGGTGATTATGGATCAGTGTGTGACTTAGTTCATGTTTGATACCACATGCATAGAGTATTGCATTGCATGTTGTATGGATTATAACATGATAGGATGGTTTCCAGTGTTATAGTCTTATTGTTGTGTTTTGATGCATGTTTATGACTTGTGCTTGGTGTGGGATGAATGATTGAATCTATCTATGCTAAATAGGGTGAAGTAATAGCTTATGAAGTTATATTTATTTTATGAATTTATAATGCATGTTAATTATAATGTAGTCTCACCCTTACTTTGATGATTTCAGATTGAAGCTTTAGCGGCTTAGCATTAGTGAGAATGGCTCGTAGAGCTATGCTATTTATTTTGTCACGTGTCGGTGTCATGCTCTAGTCTTGTAACACTGGGGAACGCTTGTTTTAGAGTCATCAATAAACTCTATTGTTTTAATTGATGTTGCTTTGGATAATTATTAATGAATTAAGGCATTGACCTTATGATATTTATTTGGTATCTTGAATTATCCAAATTTGAATAAATTCCGTTGTGTTAAACATGTATTTTTTTTTAGATGAAATTATGTTTCCCATGAAAGCATGGCATTGTATTGGAATTTTAATTTTTAATTAATTGTGACGCCCTTTAACAGCATGTTAACTGAATTATTTTATTATTCATGGGGAGTTTAGAAGGGTGTTACAATAGTGGTATCAAAACATAGTCGGTCGTTGTGACCAGAGTCTTGATGTCATTATTCCTTTTGTATACAAAATGTGTGTGAAACACTGTCGTACTTGCTTATTTTTCTAACTACTTGGTTGTAGGAGTGGTTTGGAAGCAAGTGGGGGAGAAGCTTTACTTCTCCGAGATGTTCTGGTGTAAAGAGTTGGATCAATGTGCTATTGATTACATGAGTGCAAATGTTGGCTAGACCGTGTGGTTTCCCGAATTCGAAAGAAGTACGAATTCAAGAATTCAGTCTAACGGTCAGATAGAGTGCTCTTAAGGGGTAACAATTAGGTACTTGTGTTGTTCGCATCACTGGGAGTGGAGGACGATGATACAGATAATGATGTTCCAGTTGGGTGTGAGTTCTGATGTTTCCCTAGGGATAATAACAACTCGTCATTAGAGCAAGATGTTGGATTAGCTTGAAGTTATCATTTGGTCGAATGTTTGAAGTTAAACCAAGTGATTATGAATTGTTTTGATGAGTCGATGCATATTCTTGTGCTAGAAGATATTTGGTAAGTAATAAGGATAACTCTTAGAAGATGAAGCTCGGGTGGTTGGAATGTTGCAACACTTCCGGTTGATCGTGAAGTTGTCGTTGTTGAGTTACCTCTTTGTGTTCTTGAAAAGGTTGATTTTGTCAGTGTCAATGGTTGCTACAAATATGCAATTGTGTGAATTGGTTATTGGAATTGTAACTTGACGCAATTAATCATGGTAAATGGTGTGTGTTGTGGTATGATGAAGTTAGGATCTCAAAATTGTGTTGGAGTTGTTAAAAGACAAGAAGCTTTATGTGAAGTTGTCTAAGTGTGAATTCTGGTTGAGTGAAGTAAGCTTTCTTGGTCATGTGATTTCCAAGAATGGTATTGCTGTTGACCCTACAAAGCTAGGAGCCATATCTCAGTGGGAAGCACCGAAGAATGCTTCTGAAATCCGTAGTTTTCTTGGTCTTGCATGTTACTGTAGAAAGTTCAATGAGGGATTTTCGAAGTTAGCATTGTCGTTGACTAATTTAACAAGAAAAGGACAAGTGTTTGCATGGGATGGGAATGTGAGAAAGGTTTTCAAGAGTTGAAAATGAGGTTGACTAGTGCTCCGATCTTAATTTTGCCGAATCTGGCAAAATCTTTTATTGTGTACTGTGATGCTTCACTGATGGGTTTAGGTGGTGCTTTGATACAGAATAAGCAGGTAGTAGCTTATGCTTCAAGACAATTGAAGATTCATGATTTGGAGTTGGCGTTTGTAGTAATTATTTTGAAATTGTGGAGACATTATTTGTATGATTTTCGATTAGAAGTATTAGCGATCATAAGAGTCTGAAATATCTCTTCGATCAGAAAGAACCCAATTTGAGGCAGATGAGATGGTATAGGATTGTCTTGCTATCTTAATGGTGCATAAAGTGATGAGTATGAATGAAAATTGGTTGAAGCTTGGAGACCGTATAAGTTGATGGAGACTCTAATAAGGACAATTAATTAAGATGGATGATCAGAGTTGCGCAACTCTTAATGACGGTGCGGTAGTGTTTATGTTGCGTTCTTCGATGGAAGTGAAGGGAAAGACTAAGATTAATGGTGTACCCGTTGCAAATGAATTTCCTGAAGTTTTTCCAGAAGATGTTGGTGCGTTTCCACCTGAGAGAGAAATGGAATTTGCTATAGATTTGATTCTTGGAACTAGTCCGATGTCGATGGCGCCTTATCACATGTCGGCATCCGAGTTAGCTGAATTGAAGAAGCTATTGGAAGATGCGCGGAGAAATAGATTTGTAAAACCAAGTGTATCATTTTGGGAGCTCTAATTTCATTAGTCAAGGAGAAAGAAAGTAGTACGAATTGCGTGTGGATTTCTGATAATTGATTAAAGTGGTGATTGAGACTAAATATCCATTTCAAATGATTGGTGATTTGATGGATCAATTGGTTGGAGAGTATGTCTTCAGTAAAGTCGAATTGAGGTTAACTTACCTTCGTGGTCAGGTTAAGGATGAAGATAGTTAGAGAGAAGTTTCTAGAACTCGGTATAGGCATGTTGAATATTGTGAGGTGAATTTCAGCTTCGAAAGGGAGTAGAATTTTGTTAAGTTTTCAAGGTGTAGATTACGGTATGAGGATATGAGTTTTCTTTATCACGTTATTTCAAGTGACGGTATTGCGCTAGACCCATCTAAGACTGACGCAGTGCTGCAGTGGGAAAATCCAAAATTAGTTGCGGGTATCAGAAGGTTTTATGGATATAACTAGTAATAGTCGCAGTTTATTTGAGGCGGGGACAAGAATGATATATTGTTAATGAATGAGATGTTGGTATGAGTAAGAATGTGAAAGTATTAGAGATGCAACTTATGTCGATTAAGGATGAATAAAGTGTCATTAGCTTTTTAGGAAAAGATAAGTAATGCTAGAGGAAAAATAAATTCGAGAGCAAATGGAATCATGTTTAAGATGTCGAAATATTGACATGTGTCAAGGAAATTTTGGGAGTTTCTTTTACTAATCATATGATGAGATGTATTATTGAGATTGCGTTTGGAATAAGATTCAAATTGAAAATATATGGATCCTCGATGTTATGAGATTTAAAGGAAGACTAAGAATTATGAATGTTGTTAAAGTTCTCTGCATGGATAAGGACTTCAAATGAAAACAAAATGAGTTATGGTGTATTTGGTATGTTAGCATTTCATGAGTGGGAAAATACTTAACACTGTGTGATGCTAAGTGAGTGTTAAGAAGATTATATAATTTGTTCGATCGATGGTATCTCATCGTCGAGATCAAATGAGATTGAATTTTGAAGGAAGTTGTAACCCTTAAAAGAAGATTATTGGACCATGGTGCTTGGGTGACTTCCAGCATGAGTTCTAAAGGAACGCTATTATAGTTTGGTAACAATAGTTTGTACTCCATTGTGATTGTCGGCTATCTATTGACAAATTGAGGAACTGATCACCCTTAATATCTTGTTGATGATAGACGAGATCGTGTTGGATTGAATAGACTTATCTTGCAAGCTTGATAGTGTGTGAAGTGATCAACGTTCTATCAAGAGGATAGTAGCTAATCAGTTCGCGTAAACCTAAGAGGAAAGTGGCTATGAAAAAGACTTAGAAATTATTTCAGCAGGTCAGAGATTTGAGCGTGTATGCGAGCTGAAGCCGTAGAGTGGAAGATTTAGAATGTAAAAGGGGGAACAATGGTTTTCTGGTGGATATTAAAGAGAGACTGAAGATATATGTGAAACTTGTAGAGATGGTAGTTGATGGTAATCAAATGAAGATAGTGACTTAAGTTAGACGATCAGAGTCGCGTAGAGGAAGTGTAATGTGACGCACTTTCTTATGCGAGTATGATTTTTGAAGTCACAAATTAAACGTTAGAAGTTGTGGAGTTTATGCAAATATTAGAAATTCTAAAATGGAATTATTAGGTGAAGGGTTCTATGTATTATTGGTGTTATAGCCAATCAAATAGATGTATTAAATTACAAGCTCGATTGTTAGACCATATCCTTGTGGTACTAGCGTTGTGTATAAATGTTATTGATATTGCGGTTATGTGGGGGTTCTTATAACTATGTTGCGGTGTAACGAAGTGATAGATGATGTATCCTAGAGTTATGGGGCAAGAAGTGAGATGAACCGGTGCATTCTTAACCCGGTAGCAATGAGCCGTGTGGGATTATGGTAGTTGACTAGGAAGGATATTGGTTAGTGGTATTTGAAATGATGTCAACCATGGCGTGAGAGTTAGAAGGAAGGATGCAAGAGTCATATCAGCAGTTATTAGTATCAAGTGAATTTTCGAGGACGAAAATATTCTAAGTGGGGGAGAGTTGTAACACCCCATATTTTCAATTATTACTAAATTGGAATTTTAATTATTTAATTAATTAAAATTTGACTTTTGGAAATTATTGAAATATTAGAATTATTGGAAAATAAATAAAGGAAAAGAGATTGGGCTTATGTGGTGATTAGTAGAGGAGAGGGGTGTGAGGAGTAAAAGCCTCTAATTATTTTGTTATTATTATTATAATAGAATCATAAGAATGAAAAAGGAATTGGAAACCAAATTGGGAGAAACAAAGGAATTGTACGAGAAGTGAGAAGAGCAAAGGAAGAGGAAAACCTAAAGTTTGAGGAATTCAAGAAATTGACTAAGGTAAGGGGTGATTGCTCTAATTATAATGTATCATGAGTTTTGAGAATGATAGAATAGAGTAAAAGATTAGGAATACCAATTTAAGATTTTCTAGGTTTATGAGTTTAAACCTTAAATCCATGAATTTTGATGTTTTGATGCAAATTGATGTTATATTGTTGTTAGATGTTGTTGTACCAAGATGGAATTACATTATAATCATGTTTTTGGAACTGTTTTGATGATACATATGTTTGGGATCGAAATTGGATTGGATCAGGAACCACTGTTGCTGTCAAATGCAGTATTTTGGCTTCTACTACAATAAGCAATCAATTGTTGCTTGGTATAAATCGATTGCACTGCTTCGAAAATATGATTTTTGGCCCCTGGAGTTGTGTGCAATCGATTGCAGTATGGTGCAAATCGATTGTACCTTGTATGACAGAATTTTGAAAACTTTAAAAACTCATAACTTTCAAACCGTAAGTCCGTTTTAGTCGCCGTTTTGGACGTTGTTTCTTAAATTAAATAATCTATTTTATAAAATGAATAAAATAACAGTAACTTGATTTTCTTTTGAAAAGTATTGATTTTCCGACTTGTGGTTATTCATATTTTGTACACTTGAAGGGTAGGCAATGGTATGTTGTTTTGTGATCATGTATATGTCCATATCGATGGTTGTATGCTTATGTTGGTGATAATATTCTTAATTGATGAGTAATTGCTTTGCATGCTTATGAGATTGGATGTGTTCATGATAAATGATTGTATCATGTTTTGATTGATGATGTGCATGTTTATGCGATTGGATGTGTTCGTGATAAATGATGGTTATCATGTTTTGGTGATGATGTTGCAGTAATTGCTTGTGCATGTTTATGTTGTTTGATGATGTTCATGATAAATGATGGTTATCATGTTTTGGATTGATGATGGTTTATGATGTATGATGTTATCATAATCTGTGTTGAATGTTGCATGCTTTTATGATGTGTATGCATATACATTCTGGTGGTAGCTAATTCCCATTTTATGGAATTAGTGAGTATTGCCAATAACCGTTCCTGGGTGATTATGGGTGGCGAGGCTGGATTCATGTGCGGGTGATTATGGACGAATCGATGTAACTGTATCCGGGTGATTATGGATCAATGTGTGACTTAGTTCACTTTTGGTACCACATGTATAGAGTCGTGCATTGCATGTTGTATGGATTATGATAAGATGGTTTCCAGTGTTAGAATCTTGTTGTTGTGTTTTGATGCATGTTCATGACTTGTGCTTTGTGTGGGATGAATGATTGAATCTATCTATGCTAAATAGGATGAAGTAATAGCTTATGAAGTTCTATTTATTTTATAAATTTATAATGCATGTTAATTATGATGTAGTCTCACCCTTACTTCGATGATTTCAAATTGAAGCTTTAACGGCTTAGGCATTGATGAGGATGGCTCGTAGAGCTATGCTATTTATTTTGTCACGTGTCGGTGTCATGCTCTGGTCTTGTAACACTAGGGAACGCTTGTTTTACAGTCATCATTAAACTCTGTTGTTTTAATTGATGTTGCTTTGGATAATTGTTTATGAACTAAGGCATTGACCTAATGATATTTATTTGGTATCTTAAATTATCCAAGTTTGAATAAATTCCGCTGTGTTAAACATGTATTTCTTTTTAAATGGAATTATGTTTCCCATGAAAGCATGACATTGTATTGAAATTTTATATTTTTAATTAATTGTGACGCCCTTTAACTGCATGTTAACTCTAAATTATTTTATTATTTGCGGGGTGTTTAGAAGGGTGTTACAATAGTGGTATCAAAGTATAGTCGGTCGTTGTGACCAGAGTCTTGATGTCATTATTCCTTTTGTATGCGACATGTGTGTGAAACACTATCGGTACTTGCTTGTTTTTCTAACTACTTGGTTGCAGGAGTGGTTTAGAAGCAAGTGGGGGAGAATATTTACTTCTCTGAGATGTTCTGGTGTGAAGAGTTGGATCAATGTGCTATTGATTACATGAGTGCAAATGTTGGCTAGACCGTGTGGTTTCCCGAATTCGAAAGAAGTACGAATTCAAGAATTTAGTCTAACGGTCAGATAGAGTGCTCTTAAGGGGTAACAATTAGGTACTTGTGTTGTTCGCATCACTGGGAGTGGAGGACGATGTTATGGATAATGATGTTCCAGTTGGGTGTGAGTTTTGGTGTTTCCCTAGGGATAATAGCAACTCGTCATTATAGCAAGATGTTGGATTAGCTTGAGTTATCATTTGGTCGAATGTTTGAAGTTAAACCAAGTGATTATGAATTGTTTTGATGAGTCGATGCATATTCTTGTGCTAGAAGATATTTGGTAAGTAATAAGGATAACTCTTAGAAGATGAAGCTCGGGTGGTTGGAATGTTGCAACATTTCTGGTTGATCGTGAAGTTGTCGGTGTTGAGTTACCTCTTTGTGTTCTTGAAAAGATTGATTGTGTCAGTGTCAATGGTTGCTACAAATATGCAATTGTGTGAATTGGTTATTAGAATTGTAACTTGACGCAATTAATCATTGTGAATGGTGTGTGTTGTGGTATGATGAAGTTAGGATCTCAAAATTGTGTTGGAGTTGTTAAAAGACAAGAAGCTTTATGCGAAGTAGTCTAAGTGTGAATTCTGGTTGAGTGAAGTAAGCTTTCTTGGTCATGTGATTTCCAAGAATGGTATTGTTGTTTACCCTACAAAGGTAGAAGCGGTATCTCAGTGGGAAACACCTAAGAATGCTTCTGAAATCCGTAGTTTTCTTGGTCTTGCAGGTTACTATAAAAAATTCATTGAGGGATTTTCGAAGTTAGCATTGTCGTTGACTAAGTTAACAAAAAAAGGACAAGTGATTTCATGGGATGCGGAATGTGAGAAAGGTTTTCAAGAGTTGAAAAGGAGGTTGACTAGTGCTCAGATCTTAATTTTGCCGAATCCGTCGGAATCTTTTATTGTGTACTATGATGCTTCACTGATGGGTTTAGGTGGTGTTTTGATGCAGAATAAGCAGGTAGTAGCTTATGTTCAAGACAATTGAAGATTCATGAAAGGAATTATCCGACTCATGATTTGGAGTTGGCGGTTGTAGTAATTGTGACACCCCGATTTAATTTAAATATTAAATAAGTGAGGATTTAATTATTTAATTAGATGAAGTCTCGAGTATTAATTTTAGTTGGATTAATTGGGTCATTGAATGAGGAAATGTTTTGAGGTGTGCAGAGTAAACGGTGGGTGTAAGAGAGTAAATCACTCTACTAATTATTAAGTTTTAATTATTTTATTTTATTGGAATAATTAAAGGAACATAAAAAGGAAAAAGAAAGGAAATAATAGGTTTTTTTGGAGAAACTGTTTTCACGTGGAATTGGAGAGAAGAGGAAAAGAGAGGAAAAGCCGACACCAAGAGGAATCGAAGAATCATCGCGAGGTAAGGGGTGATTTCGTTCGGTTAATATGCCTTATGGGTTTTGGGAATCATAGGGATAATTGGGTATGTTAGAGAATTTGAATTATGATGATTATGAGTTATAGGAATATACCCTATTTGTGTCGGTGTTGGAATTAGGAATCATAAATATGTTAGATAATTGATAGGGATGAATAAACTATGTTGTGTGATGTTATATTGGTGTGAAATGACGATGAAATGATGTTCCTAATGTACCAAATCGTGTTAGTAAGTTTGGAAATGAGTAAGAATGGAAAATGCTGTCAAAAAGTAGCAAAATTGTCATCAAGTCGGGAACCGGTTCCCTGTGGGGAGGAACCGAGTTCCCAGTGTTAAATTGGCCAAAATTGGGATTTTTACACTCAGGAACCGGTTCTGTATAGGTAGGAACCGGTTCCCCATTCAAAAATCAGGGAGCGAGTATTTTTCCAAAAAATTTCCAAAACTTCAAAACTTCATATTTTCTAAACCGTAACTCGATTCGAAAGTGCCGTTTTGCGTTATTTCTTAAATTTAAAATACTACCTTTTGAAAAGAGAAAATATTCTTTGCTAAAATTATTTTAAATATAGTCGAGTTCCCAATTTTGAAAAGAGTGATTAATTAAGGATAATGGAAATTAATATGAATGGCACGAGTTATCGGTCGAGGACTAATGTTTACAATGTTGTGTTGATTATTCATTGTGATTGAATGTGATACATTAGTGATTGGCAATAAGTGAATTATGTTGAGATCGTAATCTATGAATTGGTTTAGATTATTTGACAAGTTAAATGGAGATTGACGCTCATGTGATGTTTCTTTCCTTGTTGTTTATTCATGATTGTATTGATATCATGTGTGGTTGTTATTGTGTATACTGGTGATAGTCTTACTGATTGAGGAGTAAGCATTCGACATATTTATATTTTGTGATAAGTAGTTCATGATTATGTTGTTATCATGCGATATATGTTGATATTGGCAATTATGTGGAATTATGTTGTTATCATATTCCGTTGAATTAATGTTGCATGCTTTTATGATGCATGCATGAGCATTTGTTAAATTGGTTCATTCCCATTGTGCGGAGGTGAATTGGCAGAGCCAATAGACTTACCTGGTGCAGAGGTAGTGAGGCTAGATTCTTGACCCGGTGGTTATGGGCGAATCATGGATTGGATTCTTGACTCAGTGTTCTGGGCGAATCATGGATTACACTGTCTTTCCACGAGTAAACGGAGCAGTGGGTGAACGCGGTTCACGTTTTGGTACCACATGCATAGAGTCTGCATTGCATATGGGATTGTAACATGCTAGGATGGTTTCCAGTGTTGCAATTTCCATTGTTTGATTATATACATGTTCATTGTGTGAACTGCCTTGTGCATTGATTATGACTTGTGTTTGGTTAATGAATTAACGTATCTGTTTATTCTGTTGCATTCTAGAAACGTATAATGCATGTTATATTGAATTGGAATCTCACCCTTACTCCACATTTTCAGATCCGAGGTGATCAGCTGCTTGGATTGGTGAGGATAGCTCTAGTATTGAGTCAGTGATTTAGTCCGCGCGGTCGTTGTCGTGCTCGTAGATGTAACACCGGGGAAAACGATTGTTTGGAATCCTTTAATGGATATTTTAAGAATTTTGGAATTATGTTGATTTATTATCCTGGAATAACTGTTGAGTAAAGTATTCGGGATTTAATTATGTTTCATTTCCGCTGTTAAACATAATTTGAGTATGATTTAATGGATGAGTATTCTTTAGTGAAGCATGACGCTGTTTTGGTTAAAATTTTATGATTTAAATTGTGACGCCTTCTTGGTTGTGATTAAAATACTCTGATTATTATGTATAAAACGCGGGTAAATAGAAGGGGGTGTTACAGTAATTATTTTGAAATTGTGGAGACATTAATTGTATGATTCTCGATTTGAAGTATTTAGCGATCATAAGAGTCTGAAATATCTCTTCGATCAGAAAGAACTCAATATGAGGCAGAGGAGATGGTATAAAGTTGTCTTGCTATCTTAATGGTTCATAAAGTGATGAGTATGAATGAAAATTGGTTGAAGCTTGGGGAACGTATAAGTTGATGGAGACTCTAATAAGGACAATGAATTAAGATGGATGATTAGAGTTGCGCAGTTGTTAATGACGGTGCGGTAGTGTTTATGTTGCGTTCTTCCGTGGAAGTAAAGGGAAAGACTAAGGTTAATGAGTTACCCGTTGCGAATGAATTTCCCGAAGTTTTTCCAGATGATGTTGGTGAGTTGCCACCTGAGAGAGAAGTGGAATTTGCTATAGATTTGATTCCTGAAACTAGTCTGGTGACGATGGCGCCTTATTGCATGTCGGCATCCGAGTTAGCTGAATTGAAGAAGCCATTGGAAGATGCATGGAGAAATAGATTTGTTAAACCAAGTTTATCATTTTGGGAGCTCTAATTTCATTAGTCAAGGAGAAAGAAAGTAATACGAATTGCGCTTGGATTTCTGATAACTAATTAAAATGGTGACTGAGACTAAATATCCATTTCAAATGATTGGTGATTTGATGGATCAATTGGTTGGAGAGTATGTCTTCAGTAAAGTTGAATTGAGGTTAACTTATCTTCATGGTCAAGTTAAGGATGAAGATAGTTAGAGAGAAGCTTCTAGAACTCGGTATTGGCATGTTGAATGTTGTGAGGTGAATTTCAGCTTCGAAAGGGAGTAGAATTTTGTTAAGTTTTCAAGGTGTAGATTACGGTATGAGGATATGAGTTTTCTTTATCATGTTATTTCAAGTGACGGTATTGCGGTAGACCCATCTAAGGCTGACGCAGTGTTGCAGTGGGAAAATTCAAAATTAGTTGCGGGTATTAGAAAATTTTATGGATATAACTAGTAATAGTCGCAGTTTATTTGAGACGACGCCAATAATGATATATTGTTAATGAATGAGATGTTGGTATTAGTAAGAATGTGAAAGTATTAGAGATGCAGCTTATGTCGATTAAGGATGAATAGAGTGACATTAGCTTTTGGGAAAAAGGTAAGTAATGCTAGAGGAAAAATAAATTCGAGAGGAAATGGAATCATGTTTAAGATGTCGAAATATTGACATGTGTCAAATAAATTTTGGGAGTTTCTTTTACTAATCATATGTTGAGATGTATTATTGAGATTGCGTTTGGAATAAGATTCAAATTGAAAATATATGGATCCTCGATGTAATGAGATTTAAAGGAAGACTAAGAATTGTGAATGTTGTTAAAGTTCTCTGCATGGATAAGGACTTCAAATGGAAAAAAAATGAGTTATGGTTTATTTGGTATGTTAGCATTTCATGAGTGGGAAAATACTTAACATTGTGTGATGCTAAGTGAGTGTTAAGAAGATTATATAATTTGTTCGATCGATGGTATCTCATCGCCGAGATCAAATGAGAAAGAATTGTGAAGGAAGTTATAAACCTTAAAAGAAGATTATTTGACCATGGTGCTTGGGTGACTTCGAGCACGAGTTCTAAAGGAATGCTATTATAGTTTGGTAATGATGGTTTGTACTCCATTGTGATTGCCGACTATCTATTTATAAATTGAGGAACTGATCACTCTTAATCTCTTTTTGATGATAGACGAGATCGTGTTGGATTGAATAGACTTATCTTGCAAGCTTGATAGTGTGTGAAGTGATCGACGTTCTATCGAGAGGATAATGATTAGGAGAGAAGTTGTAAATTGGAACTGTTTAGGGGAGAAGTTGCACCAAACTGGGTTAAAAATTGAATGTGTTCTCTCTCTCTCTCTCAATTTTTTAATTAGCAAGTTTATTAAAAATAGAAGGCAAAAATATAATATATTTATTTTAAATTAAAACAATTATAGAAAATATTTTAACTAATGTTATATACTGCGAATTTAAAATATACTATTATTTAGGAGTGTTTGTTTCAAGTATGAAAATACATGAATGAAAATAGAAAATTAAATTTTTTTAAATATAATTAGTTATGTACTTAGGGGCGGATTCACGTTGAGGCTTACGGTAAGTAAAGTCACACCAGAATTTTTCATATTTATACATACACGAAGTTAAGTAGAGAAAAAAATATTTCTTGTGAGCAATAGAAAGGACGGAGAATTAGAGTAAAAAAAAAGTTAGAAAAAAAAGTAGAAGTAGCATGTGACAATGTGTAACAATAGATTGAGTAATAATTTAAGCAACTGTAGATGTGACCAACCATAGACAAAATAAAACGTTAAATTACAGTATAAAATATTAAAAGCATCATACATCTTGTTTATAATGACTTAATTAATTTACTGCCATTTTAAAATTTCACTTTACTTGTGCTTTTGCGATGAATACAATAGTAATAAATGAATACACAATAGACAAAAAGAGACATACATAATATTTTCCCTTTATAGATTTAATCATATTAATCAATAAGATATATAAAATATTTGAATATTTTATAATTGATTATGACAAATTTGATTTAAGTGATCATCGATTCTGCACCATTGAGAATGTATCTTTTGTATAAGCCTAATTTGATTCACATTAAGTATTTGATATGAAGTCTCAAGAATTGAATCATTATTTATAGTTTTTTATGTGAAAAAAATTATATAAAAAGATGGTTAGGCTTTATCTAAATTATTTGATAGATCTTTTGGAAGTGTTGGTGCAACATCAACTTTAAAATTATGTTAGAAATGTTCGATGTGAATCAAAATAAGTTAAATTAACTTTCAAATCTTTGTACAAAACTTGTGGAAACAATAAATACAACATATTTGATATGATTTATAAACTTCTGAAAGTGACTATGGTCTTGCCAATAGCAACTCCAAACATGAAACGTGTTTTTTCATCTATGAAATTTGTGAAGAGTCGGTTGTGTAACAAAACGAGTGATGAACGATCAAATCACCTTCTAGTAACTTTTAGAAAAACATGTTCTTGGAACAATTAACAATGATATTATTTTAGTTCATTTTCAAAAAATAAATGGTAGAAGAATTTCTTTATGAAATTTTTGCATTAAATAACATTATTTTTTATTTTCTATTTTATAATTTTTTATATATTTAGCTACACCAATATGTAATGTCTAGATCTGTTGCTCTTGGTTGTATTTATTATTTTTCAATAAAAATAAAAATATATAAGTGTGCTTAAGTAGAACATTTAATTTTGAAAACATTTAATCCATAACCAGTAATAACAAAATTCTCCCATTTTCACGTGGTTTAGTTAAATTTTAAGTACTTGTAATTCGTTACTAAGCAGTTTGTGTTTTAAGATCCTAAGCAGTTTATATTTTTATTTTTTATTTTAAAGTTATCTCTTTATAAAATAAAATATTTAACAAATTGTAGTAATTTAATGGGAAAAAAACGTGCCCATGACCGGGTAAAAGAAAAAGACACGTTTGATGAATATTTAATTTTAAAATAAATAAATAAGTAATAATAGCAACACTCAGTTATCAATAATAACAAACTTTTCCAATTTTCTCGTGGTATAGTTAGGTTTTAAGTCCTTATAACTCATGAGAGCTCTCTGAAATCCAATTAATCAAAGGTACTGCATCGCTTTAATTTTTTTCTTCTTTAACTCTCATGCATGCTACTCTTTTTTTCTTTTAATTAATGTCTTTGCAATTTAAGAATGCTATGTATAAAATGTTTGTATTATAATTTAAGAACATTATATATAGATATTTGTATTAATATACATACAGGTCATTTTGTTAGAGAAAAAGCATGGAAAATCAAGTGATTGTGATTGTGGTTAATGAATTCAACCAAAACAGCAGAATCGATTCCGATCCTGTGAGTGAAATGGAAGAATCTGATTCAGAAATAGGGAGGACTAAGGGTATTATTATTACATCGGTGGTATATTGCTTCTTAATGACACTGATCCCTAAGTCAAGTCAGTGTGATGCTCCTTCTGGTTTGTTGAGCCAACAATTCATGCTAGGGTTTTGTATGGTCGTACTCTTCGGTTTGGTTTTACTCTTTCAAATAGCCATATTATGCATTACATTACACCACCCTGTTGACAGAAGCAACATTACAATCTTATGCATACTTGTGATAATAACTGCAATATCAGTCATAGAACTCATCTTCTTGGATACCAAGACAACTGCTATCATTGTTTTGACCTTATGGGGCATCGTAATTGCAGTCGTTGCTATTGTTAGCCGCCAAGAGATCTATAATCTATCTACTTGTCTCAAAAGGACCTGCCATAGTTATTTGTATGAGACAACTTCATTACCCATCACTGAAAGTTAGGTAGGATATCTTCAACCAATCACATAATGACATTTAAGTTTATCATATTTAATTATTTATTAAGTAGTATAATTATTTGTTGTTTTCAAGACATTTTATATGGGAGGTAACCTTTCTCAACTTTTAGAGTTGGGTAAATAAAAATTCAACTAGTTGTATTACTTGTTCTTAGTTTTATTTTAGTATGCTATACTGTATTGAATTTTGTTTTTCCCAATAAGATTACTTGTTATGAATGAAAAACTAGTACTACCTCTGTTCCTATATATAAGAGACAATTCATTTTTTAAATTCATTGAATAATCAATGTATTTGGTCAATTTATAGACTAGGTACATTGATTATTCAATGAATCTAAAAATTGAATTGTCTCTTATATATAGGAACGGAGGTAGTATGATTTAACACTGTGCATGTAATATTGTTCATGTTGTATCTTTTGCTATCATCTGCAACATGAACAATCGAGAACTCTATTTGATTTCATTCGCTTATATCTTTTCACCAAAAATTAAAATATCGGGAACTATATCAGAACCATTTAGTAATATCTCAAATGTGTATTTTAAAAACCTCTTAAAGTAATCAAGTACTTGGCCTCATGGTGGGCTAAACTAAAAAAAAATCTCTTAAACTTTTTGTAAAATGAAAAAAAAAAACTCTTAAACTTTAATTACAAAATAAACTGTGGTGAGTTATATATTTTGACATTGCAATATATATTTGTCTCATGGCCACAATCGACTAACTAAGTCATACGACTAGCAAGGTGGGTCTAATCTTCCTATAATTCCAACTTTTATACACTATAGATTATATAATTTTCTCCGCTATATTATACCTATTGTATCACTATCAAAGATGATGGAATTCCTGTACAGCAAAATTTCATGAATGACCTTAGTGACAACAAGCTTTAGAGTCGACGCCCTCTAGCCTTTACCTCTAGTTCTGGCTACAATCCAGGTGATTTCATCTTTCCATGCCCCCAGATTGTGAGTAATTCCCAACCATTGCAGAATCCCTTTCCACACTGCCAGAGTATTAGCACATTTGAAGAAGATATGATCAACATTTTCAACTCCCATACCACACATGTTGCATATACTATTCTAAATTATATCAAATCTAGTGAGTCTATCCTTAGTTGAAAGATTCCCATGACATAAAAGCCACAAGGTAGTCTTGGCTTTAGGTCTCGCCATATTGTGCAGCATCAAACTGCTCCAAGTCACTCTACTATTATCATCAATTAGAATTTTATAAACATGCTTCATGAAATATTTTCCAATTTTCCATTTGTTAACATTTGTCTCCATATATGCTGAACTGCATTTAGAAAATCCTTATGTTTCATGACTTTCTTAAGGGTCCAAGTCCAATTCTGTCCAGTTTCAGCCACCATTATATCAGCCCTAAGCCCCCTTGCTTGATGGGACTACAAACTTTTCTCCATGCCACAAGACTCTTCCTATTCACATCCGCTTTACATGTCCATACGAAAGAACTGCAAACTGTGACACCCCAAATATTTCAAGTATTAGACAATTCGAATTTTTAATTAATTATTTAATTGGAAATTTAATTATTGTATTTTTGGAATTTTTGGAATTAAAATAAGAATGGAAGTGTCGGAGTGTGAGGTGTGAAGTGGAGGGTGTGAGGAGTAAAAGACTCTATTCATACTAATTATTTTATTATTATTATTTTAGAATAATAAAAGGAATAAAATAAAGGAAAAAGAGGAAAAGAGAGAAATTGGAACATTTCATCATACGTGCAATTGGGAAGAGGAGAAAGAAAGAGGAATAAAGGCAAAGCGTCAGAGACCGAGGAATCATCACAAGGTAAGAGGTGATTTTATCCAATTATGATGCCTTATGGGTTTTGGCATTCAATTGAACGGTTGAGTATGTTAGGAAACTTGAATTAGAAAATCTAGGTTTGTAGGATTATCCCTAAATGTGTCGAATTGTGTGAAATTGAACCGTTAGTAATGTTATGGAATTATTGGGGATGATGGAGTTAGGCTATGTGTCGTTATGTTGCTGTGTATTGGTTGAATTTTGGTGTTTTTGATGTATGAATTCGTAATTGGAATGAAGAGGAAAGTTGGAACACATTATGTTGTCAAAATTGCAGATTTTTGGTTCTGCAAGTCGCAGGAACCGGTTTCCATGTGGGAGGAACTGGGTTCCTAGTACAAAAACCAGGGAGAAGGAATTCTAGGTGAGTGGGAACCGGTTACTCCTGGGGAGGAACCGGGTTCCCAGTTGAAATTTTTCAAAGAAAACCAACATTTTTCACGGGAACCGGTTCCTGTCTGAAGGAACCGAGCTCCCCATACATTTTCCAGAGAGTGTGCAAATTGAGCTTGTGGGATCCGGGTTCTCCCTGGGAGGAACCGGTTACCACTGTGTTGTTTTCAAAAATGCCTAAAACTTCAAAAACTCATATTTTCTAAACCGTAACTCCGATTCAAGTGCCGTTTTGGGCAGTATTCCTTAAATTAAAAATACTATTTTATAAAATGAAGAAATTACTATTTTATGGAATTTATTTTAAAAAGAGTTGATTCTTCCAATTTTGTAAACGTTGGTAAATCTAGAAATGGTGATGAGCCGGTTAGAGTTGTTCTGATAGATTAGGTAAGGAGTAATACTTATGTGTTGTTTCTATTGTTTATTTATGATTATGCTGTTATCATGTGATGTTTGTTGGTGTTGGCTATGTATGGAATGACGTGGTGATATCATATTCCGTTATTTGAATGTTGCATGCTTTTGATGTGCATGCATATGCATTCTGGTGGTGGTTAATTCCCATTATGTGAAACTGAACCTGCAGAGCCAATACTCGTACCTAGTGGTTTAGTGATGGTGAGGCTAGATTCGTGTCCCAGTGGTGTATGGGTGAATCGTTGTTTAACATTGTGTCCGAGGTGTAAACGGAACAGGGTGTGAATTTAGTTCACGATTGGTACCACATGCATAGAGTGTTCATTGCATATGGATTATACCATGATAGGATGGTTTCCAGTGTTATAATCTTATTGTTGTTGTTATGTGCATAATGAACTGTATGAATTGTATTTGTAGACTGAATCTGATTATGCTAATGAAGGTGAAATAATGTATTGAACTATTTTATTGTTTTTAGAAACGTATTATGTGTAATACGGTGAACTGACTCTGTGGATTTTGTATCGCAAATGTGCGGATAGCAAGAGTCGCCACCGACTTTTATTTTTATCCAATTAAGGGAAGGTAAAAGTACAGAAAAAGACCTTCATTTAGATTCTGAGTACGGGAGAATGGTTATGAAAAGAGAAGGTATTAGCACCCCTTTTCATCCGTAGTTATCTACGTGCTCTTAGTTGCTCTTAGATCACTTTAAAAATTGTGCTTTCTGTGTGTTTGACAAAAATGTTTTGAAAAGGCATTTCGCTTTGACTTTGTAATGATTCATGCAGGAATGTATACAAAGTGTTCGGAAATGTTTCGTTTTTGAAAAGTGTTTGAACTTTGACAAAAGTGTGAGGTGTGAAAAAGTATTTTGATTGAGCAAGCAACTAAAAGTCTTATTACCTACTCAGAATTAGTCGTTTTCGTATTTTTACGTTCCTTTAGAATAGCGCTATCCATACCATTAGTTAGTAGGTAGTTCCATTCGTTGGATGTAAGCGGGACATTCGAAGGGACATTGGATGGTCATAAAAGGCAACTTGTAGGAGTATCCTAGCACATTTGAAGGGACTATCATCATTTTTCGTAGGCGACAATCGAGGGTCAAGATCATGTATTCGGAGGCGACATCGTGGGTCTTATGATCTTTGTATCGAAGGGACTATGATGATTTGTTTGAAGGTAACGGTGCTAGAATACCTCTACGTTCGAGGGACATGACCATTTTTGAATTCGTAAGGCAACGAGAGAGAATTACCCTAAGGGGTGCATGTGTGAAAGAGTGTGTTGATTTCAAATATTTTATCTTGAAGATTAGAGTGAGCTATGTTTGTTATTATCTTGCCATACACGCCTAATTACTAGCAGTTTATAAGTGCGGAAAGTAAAATGCGGAATGTAAAGATGCGGAAAGGTAAATGTCCTACGCTATTACATGGCTTTGGGGCAGATACATAATTTAAACTTTGTGGAAAATAAAAACCTAAGTTAAACTATTACATCCCATGAACAGTTACATTATTGGAAAAAATAAAACGATAAAAGAAAATCGTCTGAATCGGAATAACCTGCGAAGGAATGTGAAATCGGAAAATACGAGATGAATCGAATAAGAGGAAAATGTTAGTAAAAATGCAAATTTTTAAATGAGAAAAATATTTCATGCTAGGAATGATATAAATATGCTAAGATAATTTTTTGGGATTTTTTTATGCAATTTAGTAATTAAAAACTAATTAAAAGTAATTTAAATGCAAAATTATGAATAAAAATAAATATGCATGCAAAATTATATTTTTAAATTTTATAAATTAAATAAAGATTTTATGAAAATAATGTAAAAAGAAAAATAATTTTTGATGATTTTTAAATGCAGAAATACAATTATGAAAAGAATTAAAAATAATGCAAAATATTAAAAATATGAAAGTGTAGAAAATAATGCAAGTTTGGAAAAAAGAATGAAAACCGGTCCCGGTGGATCGAATCGAGTCCTTGAGAGCATCCCTCAACAGTATGCGCCTTTACCACTACGCCATGTGTGCAAGTGTGTTTGAAAACGGAGTGAGTGGGATCAAAACACGCGTCGCCTTCTGGTTGCTTCGTTCTCGAGCCAGACTTCATCTCCTACCTTTTGAATTTTGAAACTGGCTTTTGCTCGACGCTACAGGCCCTGGCAAAATCAAAAAGCAAGCACACATAATATAAATACATTCTAAAGCCATGGTTTGATTCCTGAGATTATTCCGAACGCATTGGTATAGGTCTCATGGTCCAATTTTTCCTATTTCGTTAAACCCTAAATCGACCTCAGAAACCCTAGCAATGGTGATATGCGTTCCTGGCCATGGAAATTCAATTAGAGTGCCCAGAAAGCTTGCAAACACATCACTAATCACAAAAACAAACACAAATCAAGTTAATAATGCATGAATGAAAGAATACGATTTTGAAATTTTCAAGAACAAACCAATTTTGGATTTCACGATTCTGGATGGTTTTGATCAAAGTAAAGGTCTGGATCGATTCTAAACAAACCAAGGAACACGATGGAATGCTCAAAATTGATTGAAAACCACTGAAACCAAGGCTGCAAGTTGCTTAGGAGGCACGGTTTTTTTGAGCTTTGAATAGGGTTCTTGAGTCCAAATTTCTACCCTAATTCGTGTGGTATGTATCATGTATAAGTAGTAGAAGGATTCAGAGTGGTTTTGGGAAGGAATTGATCAATAATTAATGCCAATCAAATTTGATTTTTGTACAAAATCAAATTTTCCAAATTTGATTAATTTTCAATCCAATCTTGCCATATTGATCCAAATTTCGAAATTTGCTGGTCTTTGTGAGTTTCTTGGATCTCAAGGAAAGAATAAAAATCAATTTTGTAATTAATTTTGATTTTATACTTTATTTTTGAATTTAATTTGTATTTAAATGAATAAATTTCAAATTAAATAGAAAAATAAAATAAAAATTCGTGGCATTGGGCTTGGATATTCCTAATTGTATAAGGAACAAGTTTGGATGAAGAAAAAGTAAGCCCATTTGCAAAAAAATTGATTTTTAGAAGTATCTCTCTTTGTGCATTCTTTCAAAATTGCCCAACTTGTGAATAGTGTAACTTGCTCAATTTTCCATATTTTTGAGTGTTCTTGGACTTTTTGGAAAGCTCTAAGAGTCCTATAACCAACCATTTTGGTCTCATCTCAATTGGAGTTTCCATGCTCAATATATCTTCAAAACAAAAAGTTGACTTTTTGTTGACTTTGAAAATGACCTGTAATGTTTTGAGCCATACCTCTCAAATGAAGCATTTTTTGACCATTCTTGTGAGACATGAAGTTGTAGAGAATTGAATTTAATTCAAAACAAGAGGTGGTGGAAAAATTTCTGAGAAAGTATGAGAAAGTTATGATCTGTCAAAGTTCAGTTGGCTTTTCACCTAGAAACCCTAATTTAGAAAGTTTGACTTTTGAGCAAATCTTGAGTTTTCTTGATGAATCATGATCAACCCTTGATAAAATGATGAGTGTAACTTCAAAATGAGGATGTTGACCAAAAATTATGAAGTTTGACTGTATGTTGACCACAGTTGACTTTTTGTCCAATACAATTGATTTTCAACCATCTGAGCAATTGTCTGAGGAAACTTGACTTGTAAGGCTTGAAATTTGACATGGAGAATCTTTAAAGCATATGAGGAGGCATGAAGATCATTGGAGAGGTTGGAAGCCCATCTGGATCTAAGATATACCAAACCCTAGTTTGGGCTGATTGTCTAGGAGAGAGTTTGTCTGATCAACTCTTGAAGAATCTTTGAGTATGGATGTATGGAATATCTTGAGAAGATGGAGGGCAAATTTTGGGGTATGACATTATGCATTTTAATTGTTGATGAAATCTCACCCTTACTTTAATGATTTCAGATTGAAGTATTAGCCACTTAGGAGCTGGTGAGAATAGATTTGAGTTGTGCTATTTGTAACACCCCAATTCTACCCCGCGTAATTATATAATAAAATCAGAGTTTCAAAATTTCATTTAACAAAATTGAGGCATCACATCTTCGCATTTCCAACAATTAGCATTATAATGCGCATCAAAAATTGGATATACCGAATCATACATAATTCATCATACGTACATATGAATATTCACAGCACAACGAATATGTTTACAAAATATACATAACATCATGTTTTCATCAATACAAATGGTTATAGCATCATAAGATAGTATACACAAACTATCCTATCAAAATAATGACGTCGCCCAAATCCCGAGTGTTACTACGACTAGAGCAGAACGACGCAAAATAAAGTGACTCGAGCTAATCCTCCTCATCCTCGGGGATCACCTGCACGTTACCAATATATAGGTAACGGCGAAACAAGTAAAGGGGTGAGATACTTCCAAAACATATAATTAAAAGCAATGATGGAATATATAGATAATTTGGAATTATAATTGATATAAGTTAAATAAAGTATGTCAACATGTATTTAAGCTTACATACTTTAAATTAGTATTTAGTGTATAGATTAACACATTAACTTCATCACATAATCATTATACTCGCATCAACACAAAATATCATGTACCGTCGCAATTCAATTATCATTCATCAATTAAAGACTCAATGATAAACAACTCGAACATAAACATAAGCGACTCCAAAATAAACATAATGGACTCCATGAGACACGACTATGTTATGCATATGGTACCCATCGCTTTGTCCGTAATTAGGGACACTTGGCATAAAGCCCATCTTCGCTCGGCATAAAAGCCATCATCGCTTGGCATGAAAGCCCTCTTCGCTTATGAAATGTATGCGACTCAATAAATAAAGACCACACAATCAACACATCATCATCGCTCATCACAATTGACATAAAGTCCACATCGCCATATTTATTCATACCAAATAAACATGTCATCGCATCGCATAAACAACAACGAGTATTCATAATTAAATACACCGTCGCAAAACATCATTATCAATTAATCCACTAATTCCAAAAACGGAAAAATAAATAAAAACACCAATAACCGTCGCGAAAGCCATTCTTGATTACCGACATAATTTATAAACACCAACTTCAAAATCGGATAGTTCATATATGCCTTAAATTGACTAAAACACAATTCGGGTCAATTTACCGTAAATTAGCCTATTTCGGGTCATTCCGTAAAAACTCACAATTTCGAAAAACTAACTTCACCACTACGTTCTACACATCAAACTTAGCTAGCACGTCAATTTTCGTTGAATTCGGAGCAACTTGCTCCGTCGTCGAATTTATCGAAATCGGAAAATCGGAACATAATCGGGTTCTAAATTTAATCGGCTATCTTATCCCCTAATTATATTTTATAGATACCAAGGGTTTCTAGGTGGGATTGGATATTTTGAAGAAAACAGAATGTATTTGCAGCAATTATGCAGGTAAAATTCATTTGACAGAAAACAGAAAAACAAGTTTACAGCAAAACTAAGAAACAACAAAACGCAACTCTTCCTACACATAAGGGGACGCACGTCCCCATTGTCCTAAAGCCATGGAGGCGGGTGCCTCATAGGGGTACGGTCTCCCCACCAAGTGGAGGTGGGCGCCTCCCCCTCCTTGTTCCATTTTTCCATTTTTTCATTTCTCCTGCGTTTTCTGTATGTTATAGTTTCCATTCTTTTTGTTCTGTTTTCTAGTTTTGCAGGTAGTTCATCCTTGCCATTTCCATTCCTATTTCATTCTATAAATCCAACACTACAACACTAAAACAACACCCATAATCTCTATACCAAATTCAACTCTTCTAAAATTTTCAACAATCACTCAACAAAACTCTAAAAAACTATCTATCAATTTTTCTCCCAATTCAAACTAAATCCATCAAACCCTAACTAAATGAAATGGAAATCAAACCCCTTACCTAGCAAGCTTTGAGTATTCTTGATGGTTCTTCAAGCCAAGCCTTGCCCTTCTTCTTGCTCTCTTCTTCTTCCTCAACCAAAACCCTAGCTTTTTCTCCAAACTTCTCAACTTGTGTTTTTGTGTTGTGTTTGGAAATGGGTGGAGGAAATGATTTAATATAACATATGTCTTACTAGCCAACTTAAGGAAATTTCTCACATACCCCTCATCTATTCTTAATACACTAAATATAACATCTAATTATATTATTAACTTAATTTGTTAAATAAAATTCCGGGGAATTAAATATCGGTCCTAATAATATTTTACCGAACCGAACAAAACGTCGCTAAATATATTAATAGATATACCGATTAATATAATTATTTTCGTCGCCAAAAAAATCATCAAACGATAATTCAAAAATATTAATATAATATAATATTTAATATAACAGGCGTTACAACTCTCCCCCACTTAAAAAAGTTTCGTCCTCGAAATTACCTGACTCGAAAAGCTCGGGATATGAATCCCTCATCTTACTCTCCAATTCCCACGTCGCACTTTCACCCGCTGCTCCTATCCAAACAACTTTGACCAAAGAAATCTCTTTGCCACGAAGGGACTTCATCTCACGATCCTCAATCCTCAAAGGCATCGTTTCCACCGTAAGATTTTCCCGAACCTGAATATCATCCATCTCAATCACATGTGAAGGATCCGGAACATACTTCCGAAGTTGTGACACATGAAAAACATCGTGCAAATTCGAAAGATTTGGCGGTAACGCCACCCGATAAGCCACTTTTCCCACTTTACTAGTAATTTGGTAAGGACCAATAAAGCGAGGAGTTAGCTTCTTCGACTTCAATGCTCGCCCAACGCCGGTTGTAGGTGTAACTCTCAAAAACACATGATCACCCTCTTGAAATTTCAAGTCTTTCCTCCTTTTATCATGATAACTCTTTTGACGACTTTGAGAAATTCTCATCTTTTCTCTAATCATCCTCACCTCCTCGGTAGTTTCGCTAACCAATTCAGGTCCAAGCACCACACTTTCACCCGAGTCGGGCCAACATAAAGGAGTTCTACAGCTCCGACCATACAACGCCTCAAACGGTGCCATTCCAATACTAGCATGCAAACTGTTATTATAAGTAAACACAATCAAAGGAAGATATGTATCCCATGAACCACCATGCTCAAGAATACAAGCTCGTAACAAGTCTTCCAACGATTGAATCGTCCTTTCCGTCTGACCATCAGTTTGAGGATGATAAGCCGAACTCAACCTCAACTTAGAACCCAAAGCTTCTTGCAAGCTTTTCCAAAATTCAGAAGTGAACCTCAGATCTCTATCCGAAACAATACACAAAGGGATACCATGTAATCTAACAATCACATGCGTATAAATCTCCGCCAACTTCGATATGGGATAAGTGACGTTAATAGGAATAAAGTGAGTCGACTTTGTAAGCCTATCAACAATCACCCAAATCGCATCGTATCCTCTTGGTGTATTCGGTAACCCCGTTACAAAATCCATAGAAATTCTATCCCATTTCCATTCCGGGATCTCTAACGGTTGCATCAACCCTGCAGGTTTCTGATGCTCCACTTTAGACTTCTGACAAGTCAAACAAGCATAAACAAACTGGGCCACCTCTCTTTTCATGCCCGACCACCAAAATAGTTTCCTTAAATCTTGGTACATTTTAGTTGCCCCGGGATGAATACTCAAATTACTCCTATGACTTTCTTCCAAGATCATTCTCTTTAAATCAACATCATCAGGAATACAAATCCTACCTCGGAATCTCAAAACACCCTGAGCATCCAACTTGAAATCTTCACTTTCAGTTTGTCCAATACTAACCAACAAATCAACAAGTTTCACATCAAGCTTCTGAGCTTCTCTAATGCTATCAAGGAAATCGTTATTGATCTTCAACATCCCCAAGATAACACTCTTTGGCGTCACTTCTATCACAAGACTCATATCTCTAAATTGTTCAATCATTTCCAACTCTTTCACCATCAAAAGTGACATATGCAAAGTCTTTCGACTTAAAGCATCGGCCACCACATTTGCTTTACCAGGATGGTAATTCAATCCAAAATCATAATCTTTCAACAATTCAAGCCACCTTCTTTGCCTCATATTAAGCTCCTTTTGATCAAACAAATATTTCAAGCTTTTATGGTTACTAAATACTTCAAATCTAGAACCATAAAGATAATGCCTCCAAATCTTAAGCACAAAAACAACTGCCGCAAGTTCCAAATCGTGAGTAGGATAGTTCTTCTCATGAATTTTCAATTGCATCGAAGCATAAGCAACCACCTTGCCACCTTGCATAAGCACACCACCTAAACCCATCTTAGAAGCATCACAATAAACAACAAACAGTTCTTCAGGATTAGGTAAAATCAAGATCGGCGCCGTTGTTAACCTCTTATTCAATTCAACAAAAATTTCTTCACACTTGACATCCCACACAAAAGCAGCTCCCTTACAAGTTAACTTTGTCAAAGGAAGTGCCAACTTAGAAAAACCTTCAATGAACCTCCTGTAGTAACCAGCCAAACCCAAGAAACTTCTAATCTCAGTAACAGACTTAGGAGTCTCCCATCTTAACATAGCATCAACTTTAGAAGGATCAACCGCAATGCCATCACCAGAAATGACATGCCCTAAAAAGCTCACCTCACCTAACCATAACTCGCACTTTGACAACTTAGCATAAAGCTTCTTCTCCTTCAGAACTTCTAACACAATGCACAAATGCTCTGCGTGCTCTTCCTCCGATTTAGAATAAACTAGAATATCATCAATAAAAACAACCACGAAACTATCCAAGTAAGGATGGAAAATACGGTTCATGTACTCCATGAATACTCTCGGTGCAGTAGTGACACCGAAAGGCATCACCGAATATTCGTAATGTCCATACCTCGTCCTGAAAGCAGTTTTCTGAACATCTTCTTCTTTCACCCTTATTTGATGGTAACCCGATCTCAAATCAATCTTACTAAACATGCGAGCACCAACCAACCGGTCCATCAAATCATCAATCCTAGGAAGTGGATACCTATTCTTGGTAGTTACTTTATTCAACTGACGATAATCGATACAAAGCCTCATACTACCATCTTTCTTCTTTACCAATAACGCAGGAGCTCCCCACGGTGACACACTTGGTCTAACAAACTTCTTCTCGAGCAAATCTTCTAATTGATTCTTCAATTCTGCTAACTCCAATGCGGACATCCTATATGGCTCCATAGAGATAGGTCTGGTACTAGGGACAAGATCCACAGAAAATACAACTTCTCTTTCTGGAGGTGCACTAGGAATCTTGTCAGGAAACACTTCGAGAAAGTCGCACACCATCGGAAAGTTTGCAATAACAGATTGAATCTCCACAGAAAGAGTCGCCATCAACAAGAAAACCAATGCTTCACCTTTCATGAACTCCTTCAATTGTTTCGTTGACATCAAGATAGTTTGGTCTTCTTCCGCTAAGGAAGAAAACCTCACAGTGTTCTCATAGTAATTGATATGGACATAGTTAGCTTTCAACCAATCCATACCCAAAACCACGTCCAACCCAACAAACGGTAAACAAATGAGATCCACCAGGAAGTCTCTACCAAAGATTGATAAAGGGAAATTTGCACACACAAAAGAAGTAGTAACCGTTCCCTTAGCCGAAACTTCCACCACCATATCTCTATCTAGAGATGATAAAGTGAGACCCAATCTCTTAACACAATCAGCGGCAATAAAATAATGAGTAGCACCAGTATCAATAATAGTAATAAGGGGAATGCTATTAATGAAACTAGTACCTCGAACAAGACCATCTTCGTTTGCCGTCAGAGCACCCGACAAAGCAAACACCTTCCCCGCTCCCTGCGCCTTCTTAGGCTTCTTACATTGAGGACTAGTGTGACCTCCCTCACCACAATTAAAACAGACCACGTCCTTATGCTTGCAATCACGAATCACATGACCCGTTTCACCACATAGGAAACACCTCACCTCGTTCTCTTTAGTCTTCCCATCACTCCTACAAACATTACTCTTGTGGCCAGGTTTCCCACACTTGTAACAAACAATACTAGCAGGAGAATCTCCCCCACTAGTCCTTCTTCCTTGAAACGCTTGCTGTTTCCCTTTACCAGTAGGGATATCATAAGGTGTCCTACGGCTCTGCTGGCCCTTGCTCCTCTTATCAGACAACATCTTATAGTGTGCATTACTATCCTCCTCAAAGATTCTACAGCTATCAATCAAATTCGCAAAGACACGAATTTTCTGATAACCGATCGCTTTCTTAATCTCAGGACGCAAGCCATTCTCAAATTTAATGCACTTAGAAAATTCAGCACCCTCACCATCAAAGTGAGGATAGAACTTAGCCAGCTCGATAAACTTCGCAGCATAATTAGTGATAGACATGCTCCCTTGCCTCAGTGAAAGGAACTCAATCTCCTTCTTTCCCCGAACATCTTCTGGGTAATACTTCCTCAAGAACTCCCTACAAAAAACTTCCCACGTTACTTCTTCACCAGCAACTTCAAGCCTTTGACGGGTGTCAACCCACCAATCATCAACCTCTTTACTTAACTTATGAGTACCATAACAGACTTTCTGCGCAAGAGTGCAATCCATCACACGGAAGATTCTTTCAATCTCCTTCAACCAGGTTAGAGCACCTTTAGGATCATACTTCCCGTAGAAAGTAGGGGGATTCTCTCTCTAGAAGGTCGCCAAACTACGAGTTCCAGCATTCTCATCAGCATTCGGCGGGTGTTGGAAAGCCTGAGCCATAGCTTGAAGAATAGCATCATCGTTCCTACCAAAGATTTCTACCAAAGATTCCTCCCGTGCATAACAACCTCACAACAAAACAAGGATTAGAATCAACAAATAACAATACTTGATTGTTAGACAACAACAGACTCAACAACTTGGCCGGACAGACCGACCTGCTCTGATACCACTAATGTAACACCCCAATTCTACCCCGCGTAATTATATAATAAAATCAGAGTTTCAAAATTTCATTTAACAAAATTGAGGCATCACATCTTCGCATTTCCAACAATTAGCATTATAATGCGCATCAAAAATCAGATATACCGAATCATACATAATTCATCATACGTACATATGAATATTCACAACACAGCGGATATGTTTACAAAATATACATAACATCATGTTTTCATCAATACAATTGGTTATAGCATCATAAGATAGTATACACAAATAGTCCCCGACAACGGCGCCAAAAACTTGATCGCGACTTTATCGTATATAAGTCGGGAGACTGCAAGTGCACAGTCCTATCACATAGTTTTAAAAGATATCAAATCCACAGGGATTATAAATCGATCTACTGTTATCCTAAGTTGCTATATATAGCTAAGGCCAATAATTCTTTTGGGATGATGAATAAAGAGAAATTACTTAAATCTAGATAAAAATATTAATTAAACGGATATCGGTATGTAATTCGCCAAACTTGGGGAATCTGAAGTTCTACTGGCCTGGTTCTTAAGTGATAAAAACTCTTTTCAGCAAACAATATTTATTTAAAAATCCTATCTCAAACTCTCGCTCTATTGAATCAGATTATGCGCTTAAGTCCTAACGTATGCTCTCGCTATCCCGCTGAACTTAAAAACACTTTTTGAAAATAAATAAGATTTAATTCATTTTAAACGCATTGCCTTTAAAATAAATGCCTAATATCCACTATCCGGTTTTAAACCTCAAACTCTCGCCTGTTGGTTTCTAACCTTAGCCTAGTTTATTTAATCTCAAACTTTTGCTCTGTTGATTTCCTAACCTTCTAATAAATTCAATTAGATACTAAAATCAGAAAAGGTATTTTTAACAAAATAATATCAGGCCAGTTTATGTCGGATCCCTTCAGTTTGATTAGTTTACATACCAATATCTAAACGATTTAGCCAGACATAAAATTTAGCATAAACAAACTAAACATGAAGATTGAAATTAAGAGCAACATGATAATTAAATTAACAACAATAAATGATAACAATAATAATAATAATAATAATAATAATAATAATAATAATAATAATAATAATAATAATAATAATAATAGCAATACAATAAAGAACTTGTAAATGCGAGAAATGAAGAACTTGAAATAAACTTCTATTATGATGGCAAGATTGTGATCCAAGAGTACATAGATTGTAGGCCTAAAACTAATGGTGTGGTAGTTCCCCGATGTGAGAAACTACCACTATTACAAATATGATTTTTTTTGCCTAAAACTATGAACAGCGCTTCGGCGCACAAACTTGGATGTCTCTAAAATGAATGTTAACTAGTTTATATAGTGAGAAATTGTGGAAGTTATCATGAGAGAAATAGTGATGATAATGGAGAAAGTGGAGAAAGAAGTGGAAAAGTGTGAAGTTGAAAAGATCATGGGGTGATAATGGAAAGTTTGGCTGATGGGCCTAGCTTTGCTTCTTTACTTGGGCCTTTTATCTTTTCTTTTATATTTTGAGCGTTTTTCTTCATGTCTCCTCCATTTTTACTTCTTTTCTCGAAAATTCTTCATTTAATTAAATATCTGCAAAATAAAGAAATACTAGCGTAATAGCAATTCAATGCAATTAAATTAAGATAAAAAATGGGAAATAACTTAAGTAAATCCAGCTAAGTATACGATACATTTATGTGTTATCAGCCCCGTTTAGTAAATATGATATCCGTACCCGCCTCATACCCGTGCGGATATCCGTTAGATGGGTATCCATGAAATTTGAGTTACCCACGGTTATTTGCGGGTATCCATGGATACTATTATTTAAATATATTTTTCAAAAATATTTATTTAAATAACTAGTTTTTTAACCTCTTTTAAAAACAAAAAAATATTTTCAAATTTAACACAGAATAAATAATAACAAAAATAAATCACATTTATTTTATTTCTTCTTTTATCAAAATAACAATAATAGTAGTAATAATAGAATCATATTTAACAAAATAACAATAATAATAATAATAATTTTGACCAAATAAATTAATATTTAAATATTGTTTCTAATTATTGACGAATACAGATATTCGCGGGTACAAGTACCATCAAATCCATATCTGTATCCGTAAGTAAACGGGTAATCAAACATCTGTTTATTTTACTCTTGGATACCCATTAAACAATCATACCCGAACCCGTGACAGGTTTTACCCGCGGGGATCCACGGGTACGGATTTTGTTTGTCATCCCTACTTGACATGCAATAATAACTAAGATATATTCAAAAGGAATCTCATAAGATCAAATTAAATCTGACATAAAAATACCAAACAACAAGATCTGATGTACCATACCTAATTGTTAGAGAATAAATACTTTTCATCAGCGGAATCAATTGAAGACCAAAGTTCACCACCATTTGTAATGTCTATCTTTATTGTATTTGAAATTCTTTTGAATAATAAGAGTAGCTAAAGCCCTAATTCTATGGGGGTGTCCCTGTTTTAAATTTGTAATCAATTTGAATTCTTGATTTTAATACAATAGTTTTCTTTTCAATTTAATCGTTCAATATTTTAAGGCTTTCCCTATCGAACAAATAAGAATTGATTCACAATTAACAATTAGGGTTGGACTGCCATTGTTAAAGTTTTGTAAGATTAAACTATAGTAGATATCACTAAGGACTAGGGATACCCTATAGTAACCGGTTAAATCTTGATAAAATAAAGGCTTGGTCATCATAATTCTACATGGACAGGTATATGATGAATGATCAAAGATTTTCCCACTAAGGACTTATGGAAAAAATAAAGATCTGGTAGTTGAAGGTTATGAACTAGTTAAAGAAATCAGGATTCAAGGTTATTATAGGGTAAATCACACACTAACCCCTAGCATGTTGCTCATACTTGTGAAAATGCCATATTTTACATTCTACTTATTTTAATAATTGTTAAGGATAAATTCCAAAGCAAACAGAAATTTAAGTTTTTGGTTAATTGAACCAAAATTACGCTCAATACGCATACGCAATCCTCAAGATCGATATTTGGGGAAATTCCCTATTATTACTACAGATGCAAATTAACACACTTGCTAATTTTCCGATCAAGTTTTTGGCTTCGTTTCCAGGGACTACCAAAGTATACAGCTAAATTAAAATTTTGTCGCTCTCCGACAAAAATTCTATTTATTAGCTCACTTTTTGAAAACTTTCTTTGTGTGTGTGTTTGAAAAGTATTTTGAAAAGTATTTTGCTTTGACTTCATAATAATTCTTTATCAGTCCTCAAGAATGTATACGAAGTGTATGAAAATATTTCAAAAAAAAGTTTAACTCTGTAATGATTCTCGTATGAATGTATACAAAGTGTTTTTGAAATTAATTTTGAAAAGAGTGTGAGGTGTGAAAAGTATTTGTTTGATTGGAGCAAGCAATTAAAAGTCTTATTACCTACTCAAAAGGTTGTTCTTGTTATTTTCCTTCTCCTTTAGGATAGCGCTACCCATACCATTAGTTGGTAGGTAACTCTATCCGTTGGATATGAAGGGACATGCGTAGGATCATTGAAGGCAACATTGTAAGGATACCTTAGCAATTCGAAGGGACGATCATCACTTATTCATAGGCAACAACCGAGGGACAAGATCATATATTCGTAGGCAACATCTAGGGTCATCGAGAGACTATGATCTTTATATCGAAGGGACTATAATGATGTTATTCGTAAGCGCTTTTTTAATGGCACCCCTACGTTCGAGGGACATGACCATTTTATTCGTAAGGCAACAAGAAAAGATACCCTAAGGGTGCAAGTGTGAAGAGTGATTCAGTTCAGATATTGATCTCTTGATTATGGTTTTCTAAATTCGTTTTAGATCTTGCCATACAATCCTAATTAGTATACATATAAGCAGTTAATATATGTACGGACAATAGAAGTGCGGAAAGTAAAAGCGGAAAAGTAAAGTCCTACGCTATTACATGGCTTTGGGGCAGTTACATAATAGGAGGTGCGGAAATTAAATGCGAAAAATAAACTCTAATTAAGGTATTACATCCTATGAGCAGATACAAAATAATAAAAAATGCAAGAAACTAAACCTAACTATTACAACTTGGAAGCAATTACAATAATCAGAAAAATATCGCGAGAAGGATTAAATCGAAATAAGAGAAAATAATGTTAGTAAATTTTTTTTGATGTTTGTGGAAATTTTTTTGAAATTAGTTAAAAATCTGTAAGATTAATAAAAACCCTAATTACTAGAAAAAAATATTTTTGTATTTTTTTGGATTGATCTTATTTGAGAAAATAATTAAAAGTCTAATTGTATGGTTCATTAAACAATTAATTAAAAGAAAAGGAACAAAAAAAATTGGTGTCAGAAATTAAATAAGTATTTTTAAAATCTAATTCTAAAAATAAAATTATTTTTTGTGATTTTTTATTGTATTTAAAAAAATATTAGAAAAGAAATTAAAAATAAGAAAAAAAAATAGAAAAATAAGAAAATAAGAAGAAATAGGTTAGTGTGAAAAAATAGCCAAAATAAGGTAGGAGGTGTGGGGATTCGAAATCATGTCCCCTAGGTGAGAGTTTCCACGTGCTTGTCATTTGAGCTACATGCGCTTGGGGTTAGTAAAACGAAATAGAATTATTAAATAATAAAACAAAATTTAAATACTTGAATTTAAAAATAACACGCGCATGGGGGTCATCATTTTCGGTGATCTGGCAAGGGTTCTACCTACGGATACAGTCTGTTGCTAAACCCTTTACGTACAAATTTCATCCGTAGCCATAACACCTGCAAATCACAAATCACGAAATATGCAATATAAATGGATTGTGAGAACATGGATCGATTGGAATCGATGTTTTGAGCACTATGGTACCCATCATTTTGTCCAATTTTGTCTATTTTAGAAAGCCCTAAATCGAAGCTTATAACCCTAGCCATGGTGTTTCTTCGTACATGTACTAAAACTCAAATCGAACCATCCAGAAAGCTTGCAAACAACATTCTAAACACAAATATGCAATTGAAACATGTTTATAATGCGTAAAACTTAATAATCAATTTTGGAAAAGAAAGTGCAAACCATGATTATGGTTGGATCGATTCTGGACGTGTTGATTGATGATGATGGGCTGGAATTCTTCAAAGAGCACCGATAAAGCAAATGGAATCCTTAAAATAGCTTGAATCAATCAAATTCATGGTCTGCCAATTGCTTGAATGACACGGTTTTTTCAAGCTTGGTTAGGGTTCATCAGCCTGCAAGAATTTTCCCTTGGCATCTGGAAACCTTGTGCATATATAGTAGAAGTAAATTAGGTTAATAATTATGTTGAAATATATTGCATTCATTGAAAAAATATTTGATTGGAAATCAAATGCAATATTTCCAAAATTTCTTAATTTCATATCAATCTCTTCCTTGCACGAATTTTCCAGCTTGCCGTGACTATCTTGGACCTCAAGCAACTTGGAAATCAAGTCCACATGCCCTTAAGTCTTTCCTTGCATTTTATTTTAATTAAAATTGAATTTTAATGATTTAATTCAAAAATAAATAAAATAAATATAAGGAGGATGTGTAATTGGACTTAGAGGCTATGGATAACGTTAGAAACAAGTTTAAATCAAAGAAATATGGGTCCATTTGGAAAATTTTGATCAATACTTTCTTCATGCACTTCTTCAAAATTTCCAATATTTCCCAACCATAACTTGTTCAATTTTTATCATTTGGAAGTTTTCTTGGACTTTTAGAAAGCTTAAGGTGTCCTCTAAATGCTCCTTTTGGTTTCATCTTCATTGAAGTTTCCATGCTCATGTACATCTCTTCGGAAAAAGATGACTTTTTGTTGACTTTTATGAGGACCTATAATGTCTTGGCTCATATCTCTCAAATGAAGCATTTTTGGGAAAAGCTTGTAGAGAATTAAATTCCCTTTAAAATTCAATGTGGTGAAAAAATTTCTAATGAAGTATGTGAAAGTTATGTCTGGTCAAAGTTCTATTAACTTTCCCTTAAGAAACCCTAATTTAGAAACTTTTGACTTTTGATCATTCTTTGAATTTTCTTGATGAGTCATGATCAACCCTTGATCAAATGATGAATGTGACTTCAAAATCTTGATGTTGACCAAAAATAATGAGGTTTGACTATATGTTGACCACAATTGACTTTTTGTCCAATACAACTGATTTTCAACCATATGAGTAATTGACTGAGCAAACTTAGGTTGTGAGGCTTGAAACTTGACATGGTGATACTTTGAGACATATGAGGAGGCATGTCGCTCACTTGAGGCAATATAAGTCAATTTTTACTTGAGAGAAACAAAACTCTAGTTATGGGTTGATTGCTTAGGAGAAGGTTTGTCCGGTCAACCCATGAGGAGTTCTTGAGTATGGAGATGTGTATTGACTTGAAAATAGGAGGGGAAATTTTGGGGTATAACAGACACTCAACATCATGAGGCTAGATAAGCCTTCAAGTGACTAGCCTTAAATAAGAAAATATTTTCATACCTCAAATAAGAAAATATCCAGGGGCTGAATAAAGTGGCCAGAAACAGAGAGGTTGGCTCCCGCCTCTCTAGGCTACAACCTAGTATAGCTATTCTGATTGAAACAAGGGTAAAGAAGAGGAATGCAGAGAAAACTAGAAAAAAATTGGCTAAATATTGGAACTACTATGACAATCATGAGAATCATGTGAATGGTCGAATATGGCTGCTTTGGGATGACACTAGATATGAGGTCAGAAAGATAGGAAGTTCCTCTCAAATGATTCATTGTGTAATATACAATACTGATGGTACTTTCCAGAACTGGCTAATGGTAGTCTGTGCAACGAATAAGCTTGATGAGAGGAGAATTTTGTGGCAAGATATTGAGAATATAGGAAAGAGAACCCATGGGCCATGGTGTATAATAGGGGATTTCAACAATGTGCTTGGTACCCAAGATAGAGTGGGAGGGCGTGTTGTGAAGGAATATAAATATGAGGATCTTAAGATGATGATGGACAACAACAATTTATTTGACATGGATAGCAAAGGAGAACAGTTCACGTGGTTCAATAAGCATGTGGAGGGACCTATATATTCAAAAATTGATAGAGTGTTAGCAAACTTGGACTGGTTTAGTCAAAACCAGCATTTGAGCCTGTATGTCTTGGAACCCGATATCTCATATCATGCTCTTCTGTGTGTGAAAGGGGATAAGCACAAGAGACAACGTAAATTTCAGTTCAGATTTATCAACCGGATTACTGATATGGAGGGATATCAGGAGACTGTTGCTGAGAACTGGAGGAGAAATGAGACTCTATGGAAAAAGTTGTTAAGGATACAGAATGTTATTAGGAGGTTTAGTCAACCACTAATTGGTTTGAGTAAGTAGATTGAGCAGGCTAGAGATAAGATGGCTGAAAGCCAGGGGAATATAATGCAGGATAAAATGAATGCAAACCTGATAAAGATAGAGAAGAAGTGTAATGAGAAACTCATGTATCTCTTAGAAAGTGATGAAGTAGTGATACGACAAAGAGCAAAAATTTCTTGGATTAGGCTGGGTGACGGAAACAATTCTTTCTTCTATGCCAATGTGAAAAACAAACAAAAGCATAGTACCATGGCAGCTTTGACTCATGAGGATGGCAGCATGGTTACCAATCAGGAAGAAATAGAAGCAGAAGTGATGAGGTTCTATGGGAGCTTGATGGGCACGACAAACCAGAGGTTATCTGGTGTTGATATTGCTGCGCTTAGGGGAGGAAAGCAAGTGTCGATGGATCAGAGAAGTGAACTGGTGAGTAACATCACTGTGGAAGAAATTGAGGCAGCTCTTCATAGCATTGATGATCTCAAAGCTCCAACATTGATGGTTTTGGAGCTCAGTTCTTCAAGAAGTCTTGGGGGTGGTAAAAACTGATGTTTTAACTGTTGTGCATGATTTCTTCAGATATGTAAAGTTTGATTTGAGATTCAACAGGACACCGGTGTCTCTAATTCTTAAGAATAATAATGCTAAGAATATCAAAGACTACAGGCCCATATCTTGCTGCACTATAATTTATAAGATTATCTCAAAGGTTATAGAGAGGAGACTTGGGAAAATTCTGAATTGTATTGTGTGCAGGAATCAAGCAGCGTTTGTTCCGGGCCAGAAAATTCATGACCACATCCTTTTAGCTTACAAGTTAATCCGTGGTTATAATAGGAAGGGGCGTGCCAAAGTGTCTTATTCAAATGGACATTCAAAAAGCGTATGACTCTATGGAATGGACAACTTTGAAAACTATAATGGAGGAGATGGGTTTCCCGAGAAAGTTTGTTGGTTGGATTATGTTGGCTATTCAAACAGTGAGCTATAAATTCAGAATCAACGGAGAGAACTCAATTGTGTTTAGTGCAAAGAGAGGCTTGCGCCAAGGGGATCCTATCTCCCCAATGTTGTTTGTGTTGGTTATGGAGTATTTGCATAGGAAGTTTGCTGGCTTGAGCAAGGTGCCGGATTTTAACTACCACAACAAATGTGAAAAACTTGGAATTATTGACATTAGTTTTGCTGATGATCTCCTGTTGTTCATGATAGGTGATGAAGGATCGGTGAAGCTGGTGATGGGAAAATTCAACGAGTTCTCTAGTGAGACAGGCCTGGTTGTGAATCCTGCAAAATGCAAGGTTTTCTGGGGAGGTGTGGATGCTGATATCTGGGACAGGATTGTAGAGCAGACTAGTTTTCATAAGGGATCCCTCCCTTTCTGGTATTTGGGGGTGCAACTATCGAGCAAGAGGCTAACAGATACCAACTATCTCTGCCTGGTAGACAAGATAATGCAGTGCATTAATAACTGGAGTTCTCATCTTTTGAGCTATGCAGGGAGGATTCAGTTGATCAATAGTGTGATGTTTAGCACTCTTAATTTTTGGATGCAGAGTCTGCAGTTACCTAAAGGAACCATGAGGAGAATAATTGCGATTTGTCGATCATTCCTGTGGACTGGAAAAGGAATAGTGCCCAAAAAGGCGCCTGTAGCTTGGGAACAGGTCTGTCAACCAAAAAACAAGGGGGGTCTGAATATTATCAACATAAGTGTGTGGAACCAAGCTTGTCTTCTCAAGCTTTTTTGGAACCTGAGCAAGAAGGAAGATAATCTGTGGGTCATATGTGTTCATGCTTATTATGTTAAAAATGATGATCTTATGAGTATGCCTCTTCGAGAAACATGCTCCTGGATCTTTAAAGGTGTGCTGCAAACCAGAGAGGTAATGACAAGTTTACAGGACTGGAGAAAATGACAAACAGCAGGGAAAATTAAGGTGAAAGAGGTTTATATGGAAGTTGATGTTTGATAATGACGCATCACCGAAGGCAGGCATCAGGTGTGTGGTTGGACTTGTACTGGGCCCTATGAGTCGTTTGTATTAACTGTTTTTGGGATATAAATAATATATCTTATTTCTAAAAAAAAAAGTATGCAACTTTTTCAAGAATCTAAATTGAGTAGTCACCCGAGCAAAATATCTCCTTTTCCATATAAGTTTTGATGTGTATGGTGTACTTATTCATTACGTTATTATTAAGCATCATGACATAGTAAATTTTTATATATACTCATTTAAATTTTTTGATATTATTTTAACATAATGGTTAAAAATAACCACTTAGTAAGTTATGATTCTTGTTTAAAATGGTTTCCTCCTATTTTTCGTAAAAAAAATTTTATATTTTATTAAATTGTATATGATTTTAAATATTAAAAAAATCATGTTTCAAAGTTAAAAATAAAAGTATTTGATTATTTTTAAACAAAGTTCACTTTTTTTTTTATATTATCTTTAAATTAAATCATTTCTATTCATTTAATGTAAATAATAAAATTATTTCATTGTTAAATCCAATACAAAATACTTAAATGTGTATAAGAAAATACAAAAACTAAATAATGAATAATTAGGACATAATAATTTAGTTGTGAATGTGATATAATCTTATTTTCTAAAAATAGTGAAAATTGTTTAAAGTTAAGAATACATAGTTTTTTTAATAAAAAATAACTATCTTTTATATTAAGAAATATTAAAATTAATGTATTTTAAGAAATAAAAAATAAAAATTATGTGATTTTTATTGATTTTTTATAAAAACACTCGATTTCTAATATTTCTTTATTTTTCATAAAATAATATTTACTTTCAATTTTAAACAAATCTCAATTGATGTAATAAAATAGAATTATATATTTTTAATTAAAAAATAAACTTTTAACTAAAAAACGTGTATCTTAATTTGAAATAAAATTTATTATATTTTTAAATAAGATTATATTCTATTCACAACTAAATTATCACAAATTTTGGTTTTTTTAGTAAATTTTTATACACATTTTGATTATTATTTATATTGTATTTAGAAATGGAACAATTTAATAAAATAAGACTTAATTTAAAGAAGAAAAAAAAAAGTAAAATTTGTTTCTTTACTGAAAACAATATTCATTCATTTAAATTGATAAAATAGATAAAATAATACAAATTCAAAATCACAATAAAAAATAATATTCATTCATTTAAATTGATAAAATACAAAAAATATTAAAAATTCATAATTACAATAAATTTAAAAATAAGATGAATCTGTGAATAAAGTCACAACCCTAAATCAATATTATATATAAAAAAGTGAAATTTGTTTAAAAATAAGAAGAACTTGTTTTTAATTAAGAATCGTGTTTTTTTAAAGAAATATTTAGAATTAAGTTTTTTTTTTTACAAAAATGAAATTGTTATAAAATGTGTGAGAGGTCTATTTTATGTTATGAGAAGAAGAAATTATCATTAGATAAAATAAAAATTATTTATTACATGAAAACTATTTGAAATAAGAATTATGAGTCATTTACTAGTTATTGTTAACCACTAGACTAAAATAATATTGAAGATTTTAATTAAGAATTATTAATGTAATTTACTTTCTATATATATATATATATATATATATATATATATATATATATATATATATATATATATATATATATATATATATATATATATATATATATATATATATATATCGAATTCAGATAAGCCTGTTCATATTTAGTATATTTATCATGAATCCCTACATTAATTAGGTAAAAAAAGTAGCATATTCTAATATGCTACTACAACAGTGAAATACAATTTAATAAGAAATAATCAAACTTTCCACATTTTGAAGAATTAATAAATATTCGTGATCTCATAAATAGAAATAAAAGATAGGTACAGAATGAATCAGTTTCTGATTGTGTAATTTGACGATTCTATTCCAATTAATAAAAATGAATGTTTTGCAGGTAAGTTACTTTATTTATACGATCACCACTTAATTATTCAAATAATTTCAAATTCAACCCTAATATGTTATTTTATTAAAAAATAATTAGTCATGTATAATTAAAAGTTTATTGTATTTATTTTGGTGAATACTTCATTACCCATAAAGGTATATGCCAGAATATTTGTTTCCAAACTAGAATTTGTGCGCATCTCTTCTATTTTATGTGCGCAATAAAATCTGTTTGATCTATTCTTCACTCTCTATAATTTCTTTTTACAGCAATACAGTAATATCTTCTTGTACTTGTAAGGTTAGTTCTTTTTTCTATTCTTTTTATCATTATTCTACTCGGCATTATAATCTATATCTAATGTCGCTTTCTGTACATGGATCGATCATGTCACTATCACATGACGATTTGTAATAATCATCTCAGAATTTTGTCTGCAACTAACGCATCTAAATTTCAAATAACTCTTGTGGATTGATTGCGATTTGTCCGGATGTCGTGGTTACGGTGTGAATTAATCACAATCGTTGTTTATCATAAATTGGTGAATTAATCCTTTTCATTTATACTATTTGCTTTGGATCTTAGCATTATAATTCAAATAACTTTTCTCATGATTTTACCATTATTCGAGGTTTTAAAAACAGTATGTTATCGTAAAAATGACGACGACAAAATAGTATCTGACTGTGTCGATATCGATACCATTTTCACTCTTTTTGTGAAAAAGAATAAAATGTGGTTAATTACACGGTGACAACCGCAATCAGAGTTTAAAGTCTAAACACATGTACAACCGAAATCGCGAAAACTTTTATCCAAGCGACAAATGTTTAAAACCTTTACTACTATATATTATTCTTTTGTCTTTGGTTTGGATCTTTATATATCTATTATTTTATTTTATTTGATTTTCATTTTTCCTTTATGTTTTCTATTGCAAAAGTTTATGTAGTAGTATTCTTTTCAAAGCAAAGATGCCTCCATTAATCAAATGTGATTCATTGTTCTACTTTTGTAGGGAAGACAAGAAGAGAGAAACATAGAGAGACAGGTGAGTCTAGTTTGAAAAGCCATGGCAAAGGACCAAATGCAGGTGCTAAATGCACTCGATGTGGCAAAAACACAAATGTACCACTTCACTGCAATCATCATAGCTGGTATGGGCTTCTTCACAGATGCATACGATCTATTCTGCATATCCCTTGTTACAAAGTTGCTTGGCCGTATATACTACCATGTTGACGGCGCAGCAAAGCCAGGAACATTGCCTCCGAATGTATCTGCGGCTGTAAACGGGGTTGCTTTCTGTGGTACACTTTCGGGTCAGCTTTTCTTCGGCTGGCTTGGTGATAAGTTGGGACGGAAAAAAGTCTATGGCATGACACTTTTGATTATGGTAATCTGTTCACTTGGTTGTGGCCTTTCTTTCGGACACACACCAAAACAAGTCATGACAACTCTATGCTTTTTTCGCTTCGGACTTGGGTTTGGTATTGGTGGAGACTATCCGCTTTCGGCTACTATAATGTCAGAATATGCTAATAAGAAAACTCGTGGTGCTTTCATTGCTGCAGTCTTTGCCATGCAGGGTTTTGGAATTTTGGCAGGTGGTATATTTGCTATCATAATTGCAGCTATATTCAAATCCTATTTTGATTCTCCGTCATACGCGGTTGATCCACTTGGTTCAACCGTTCCACAAGCGGATTATGTTTGGAGGATCATCATGATGGTAGGAGCACTCCCGGCGGGATTGACTTACTATTGGCGGATGAAGATGCCGGAAACTGCCCGTTACACCGCTTTAGTTGCTAAGAACACGGCGCAGGCGGCCGCTGATATGTCTAAGGTTCTACAGGTTGAGATTCAAGCTGAAGAGCCAGAGAAAGAAGAGAAGGAGAAATTCGGCTTGTTCTCAAATGAGTTTCTAAGTCGCCACGGATTACATCTTCTCGGTACAGCAAGCACATGGTTCTTGCTTGATATAGCATTTTATAGTCAAAATCTATTCCAGAAGGATATCTTCAGTGCGGTTGGTTGGATACCTCCTGCGCAAACCATGAACGCTCTCGAGGAGGTTTACAAAATTGCGAGAGCTCAAACACTTATCGCTCTTTGTAGTACGGTTCCTGGCTACTGGTTTACAGTCGCTTTCATCGACAAAATAGGAAGATTTGCAATTCAGTTGATGGGATTTTTCTTTATGACTGTGTTCATGTTCGCGCTTGCTATTCCTTACGATCACTGGACTCATAAGGACAATCACATTGGATTTGTGGTATTGTATTCCTTGACCTTTTTCTTTGCGAATTTCGGACCTAATGCTACCACATTTGTTGTGCCTGCGGAGATTTTTCCTGCTAGATTCCGTTCTACTTGCCATGGTATATCATCCGCGGCAGGCAAGCTTGGAGCTATAGTTGGTGCCTTTGGTTTCTTGTACTTGGCACAAAACGAGGATAAAAGTAAAGCAGATGCAGGGTATCCTGCAGGTATTGGTGTTAAGAAATCATTGTTTGTGTTGGGTGGTGTTAACATTCTGGGATTCTTGTTTACTTTCTTGGTGCCGGAGGCAAAAGGAAAATCTTTGGAGGAGATGTCGGGTGAGAATGAAGAGGAAGTTTAAGCCAACGGAGAATTGGAGCAATCTGGTTCTAATAACAACAGAACGGTTCCACTTGCCTAGATTGAGTTTAGTTATCTTGTAGTTAGCAGTATCTTTCAATTCGATAAGGAGACACGAAAGCATTCCCTTCCTCTATTCTGTATTTCTACTAAATTCTGTTGAGGTTTCAGCTTATTTACAACAGATTATTTCAGCACTAGTTCGTTTGCACCTTACAAAACCAGTTGAAACTTTTTCAATTTCAGTAACTTGCGTTTTCAATTCGTGGTCGATATAGAATATATGATTGCTAGAGAGAATGTTTACCATCCTTTACATCATCAACAGATAATTTTACAACTTATATGTGCACATTTGTATTCTTTTATCGAAAACATTTCGTGCTGGTACACCTTCTAGTTGTTTCTCATATCTTTTTCAATAGCCTATCTTTGATTATTGGTGTCGCATAATCTTGTGTTTCATTTGATATTTAGAAAGAGCATGGACAAGAACCAATGAACTCTTATCAGTAACATTCATGATAAATTTGAGTTGGACATGCTCATTTTACAATCAATTAGAGAAACTAAGTTTGTTTCAGTATGATAAAATAACCAATCCTGAATAAGGGATAAGTCAGGCGTGTACAGACTATGGCATCGTTAAGCATCTTTGGTCATATAATCGTGTGATAAGTCTGGTACTCTATTAAGAATAAGAAAAGAAGAAAATTCCCTGATCGTCTATCATATGTGCTGCCCATATCCTGAGCCTGCTTAGAAAGGACTCCATAACGGAGACCTTCTTTGACATGCGGGCCTAGTTTCCACCAACCCAGATGTACCCCCGAGATGAACTAGTGATGACAACTAAATTTTACTCATGTTATGTTCTCTGTTAAAATCATGTAAATTAGTTTCAAAAGCATCAATTATTATATGCAGCAGGTTTAGCATGATAATTATCAAATTAATAACAATGAATTTTATAGTATCCAAAACATATGTATCCATAAACTCACATACAGTAAAATCATCAGCCTCGAAAATCCAAATTCATATTAATGGAGTTCATTTTTGTGGCAAGATTGATTTTGTAACTTATAAAGCATGACATCCAATTTTGGTTAATGAAGTAAACATAAACTCTAAACCATGACATAAACTATATATACCACCAAAATTGGCCCCAGACACAACCATCCATTTTCTCAAATAATCAACTACATATTAATAAACAGTAGAGTTGATTAAATTGGAATATCAAAGTTACTAGTTTTTTTCTTCTAATATCTTAATCATCGGAGTTTCACATTTAAGAGATAATATCTGTTAGAATTACACCTAAAATTTGGAGAATTGCAAATCAATCTTCTTAGATATATATTTGTAATATAATTACTTTCTATATATCTTGAGTAAATGTCAGGTGTCAGCGTGTGATAGACAGTATAGAGAGTCTGTTAGGCAGTTAGTGATTGGTTGTTATTGTTGAGTTTTGGTCCAATAAAAAATAAGAATATAAATCCTTATCTGCTGAACAATAGATGTAACAAATTTTTTATATAGAGTGCAATATTGCTTTTCAATGGAATCCAATGCAAGAATGCAAAGTATTCTTCATTTCTAACATGGTATCAGTTGTGAACGATTCACCCTCGCTCCCGCCGTGTATCGTTCATCATTTCTTCCATTAACTCCGATCATCGCTTCAGAGAAGCCTCATAATTCTGCATCATCATTCAATCATAGCGAGTTCAGATCAAGAACACAGTTCTTCCATCACATCTTTCAGCAATGTAAACAACAGCTTTGGACCAAATCTATCAATCAAGCTCCAAGAGAACAATTTTCTCCTATGGAATCAGCAAGTTGAAGGTATCATCCTATCACACAAGCTTCACAAGTTCGTCGTGAATCAACAGATTCCACCAATCTTCAACTCTGAAGAAGATGGAATTGCCAACAAGGTCTCTGATGCGTATGATACCCGAATCGTACAAGATCAAACGCTTTTCTCATGGTTGCTTTCAACAATTTCTGAATCTGTTCTTCCGCGTGTTCTTTCTTGCAAGCACTCTTATCAAATTTGGGATCAGATTCACAAGCATTTCAATGCTGTCATGAAAGCTAGGGTTCATTAGCTGTGATGCAGCTGAAAACCACCAAGAAAGCTAATCGCTCGATTTCTGAATATGTGCTGCGAGTTCGTGCGATTGTTGATGCGTTGCTCGCAATTGGAGATCCTATCACTGATAGAGATCAAATTTATGAAATTCTACAAGGTTTGCTAGAGGAATACAACCCCTTTGTGATGATGACCTATGGCAAAGGAGAACTCTCCATAATCTATGACATTGAAGCGCTCCTCTATGATTAGGAAGCGCAACTTGACAAATATCGTCAAGAACATGCTCTCATTACAGCTACAACAAATCTTGCACACACTAAAGAGAATTCAAGTAATAAGTCCACCAGAGGTGGCTTTCAACACCACAGGGGTAGAGGCAATAACTCCAGAGGACGCAATCATGGCAGAGCTCGTGGCTCCTATACCCTTGGGAATCGACCAGCTTGCCAACTTTGTGGCAAATATGGCCACTAAGTCATTGGCTATTGGCATCGATTTGATGAGAACTTTGAACCTGTGCCACCCAGAAGGAATCAACAGGCTACTCAGAACAAAGAAAATCAACAAGATTAGGCCTCCAACTCTGTCAAGCTTCTGCATTTTTAGTGCATCAGGAGGATCTCAACATACCACCAAATCTTGAATCTCAAGCATGGTTCGCTGACTCAGGTGCTTCCCATCACATTACCTCTAGTAACTCTCACATACAACAAACACAACCATATAATGGCTCTAATGAGGTTCTTGTAGGTAATGGTCAGGGACTGAAAATTAAATCTATAGGGGTAGCACATATTAGATCCAAAACTGCACCAAATCAGTGTTTATCTTTGAATAATATGTTTTATGTCCCTAGTATAACTCGTAATCTACTATTTGTGTCAAAATTCGCTAGAGACAACAATGTATTCTTTGAATTTCACTCTGACTCTTGCTTTGTGAAATCTCAGGCATCTAAGGAGGTACTCTTAGAAGGCTCCCTTGATGCTGGAGGTTTGTATTGCTTTCCCAACCTCACCTTGGAATCATCCCTGCAGCAAACTCTGCTTCTGTATCATCTGCTACTGAGGTCACAAACCTTTATAATAGTTGTCAAATAAATTTTCCTTATGGCACAATAGACTTGGTCATTCTAATGCTGTAGCAGTAAAACCTGTTCTTAAACTATGTAATGTTTCCTTGAGTAATAAGAATAATATTGAATTTTGTAATTCTTGTTGTTTAGGAAAATCTCATAGGTTATATGCTCGTATAACTACTACTGAATATCATGGTCCCTTTGAGTTGATCCATACTGATCTGTGGGGACCCTCCCCAAGTCCCTCCAGTCAAGGGTTCTCTCATTATATTGCATTTGTTGATGTGCATACCAAATATACTTGGGTATATTTTCTTAAACAAAAATCGGAAGCCTTAGGCATATTCAAACAATTTCTGACATATGTTAAAACACAGTTTTAAACCACTATGAAAGCCATTCAGTCTGATTTTGGAGGGGAGTATAGGCCATTTAGTAAATATCTAAATGACTTAGGGATTGTGCATAGATTGACATGCCCTCATACCTCTCACCAAAATGGTAAAGTTGAAAGAAAACATAGAAGTATAGTAGAAATGGGTCTAACTTTACTTGCTTATGCTCATTTACCTATTGAATATTGGGATCATGCCTTTACTGCATATGTCTATCTCATTAATAGGCTACCAAATGTCACTCTTCCCAAATTCTCTTCCCCATATCATGCTCTTTTTGAAAAAATTCCCGACTACTCTAACATTAAAGTGTTTGGTTACTCTTGCTTTCCTCATCTAAGACCTTATAATAAAAACAAACTAGAACTGAGGAGCTCTGAATGTGTTTATCTAGGCATCTCTCCTCACCACAAAGGGTATAAATGTCTTAGCAAAGAGGAAGAATATATATATATATATATATATATATATATATATATATATATATATATATATATATATATATATATATATATATATATATATCTAAGGATGTTAGGTTCAATGAGCTATCCTTCCCTTATTTGAGCATGATATCTGTCAAGAATAAATCTAGTAGACTAGGCCCCACCAAGTCTTTACCTCTAGCTGTCTTATACAATTCTAAGTCTACTGATAGTGACAGTACAAACACTACAGCTAGCAACTCTCTTTCTACTACTTTACCCTATGTTTCTCATGTTAGTAATACTACATACTACTCCCTCCCACACCCAAATCAGGACATCTCTTTACCCAGTGAACATTACTCCCCTGTATCTGATAATAAACAGAACCTTACTCCTCAAAAAAATGCCTTAAATAAAGTGAATGAGGACTTGCAGAGTGTCTCTCTGCACTCTCAATCTCCACAAAATACTCTAAGCAGTCCCTCTCAGAACACTGCCTCGAGTCAGTCTAGCTTCCCTGAACAATTTCCTAATCCCTCTCTTTCTCTATCTATCCCAGATAATACTCCTCCCTCCTCTTTAGTTGTTAATAACCACCCTATGATCACTAAAGGAAAAACAGGGAGTCTTAAGCCTAAAGTCTTTGTATCTCTGTGTGAACCTTCTATTCTCAAACAAGCTCTAGCTCAGCCACTGTGGTTTGAAGCTATGAAGCAAGAATTCAATGCTTTTTTAAATAAGAATACCTGGACTCTAACCACTTTACCTACTCATAGGAAAGCCATAGGTTACAAGTGGATATTCGAGCTAAAAGAGAACTCTGATGGCACTATCAATAAGTATAAAGCTAGGCTTGTAGACAAAGGCTTCAACCAGTAATATGGCTTTGATTTTCATGAAACTTTCAGTCCTGTTGTAAAACTAACTACCATAAAAGTTATCTTGACTTTAGATTTAACTTACAAATGGGAATTGCAATAGATAGACATAAACGATGCTTTTCTTAATGGAGCTCTTCAAGAAGAAATATATATGCAACAAACTCCAGGGTTTGAAACTGACAATAAGAACTTGGTTTGTAAACTGAATAGAGCTTTGTACGGGCTCAAGCAAGCACTAGGTCATGGTATGAAAAGTTGCATCAAACTCTCTTTCGTTTTGGATTTGTTTCTAGCAGATGTGATCATTCTTTATTCATCTATAATCACCAAGGGATTACTCTGTATGTTTTAGTATATGTGGATGATATTTTAATTACATGAACATCCTCTCATCTAATTCATAAACTGATCAATCAGTTACATGATCAGTTTTCTCTAAAGAAGCTTGGCAAACCTAAATATTTCCTAGGCCTGGAAATTCACTATCATAACAATGGCTATATGATTTTCACTCAAACAAAGTACATTAGAGATCTTCTCTCAAGAGTCAACATGGAAACTGCAAATGGAGTTCAATATCCTATGTTCAGTCACTGCAAACCAAGAAAATTTAGCATTGACTTCATGGAATATCCTCTACTTTACAGATCTGTAGTGGGAGCCTTACAGTATATTACTCTCACTAGGCCAGATATTGCCTAATGTGTCAATAAAGCTTGCCAATTTATGGCTTCACCTCTGCAGAATCATTGGAGCATGGTAAAGAGAATACTTAGATACTTAAGTGGATCTTCTACAATGGGATTGTTGTTGTCTCCTGCTTCTCCTGATCAAGCCTTCTCCCTCAGAGCATACAGTGACTCTGACTGGGCCAATGATCCTGATGACAGGAGGTCAACATCTGGAAGTTGTAATTGCTTTGGTCCTAACCTTATCTCATGGAGCTCAAAGAAACATTCATTGGTAGCAAAATCTAGTGCTGAAGCAGAATATATGGCTTTGGCTCATACTACTTCAGAAGTTCTTTTGCTTGAATCATTGTTGACTGAACTCAAGGTTAAGTATCTTTCTCCCACTATGCTATGTGATAACTTGAGTGCTATGTTATTATCACATAATCCAATCCTACATGCTAGAACTAAGCATATTGAATTGGATATCCACTTTGTAAGAGAAAGAGTAATGGGCAAGAAACTCAAGATTCAGCATGTACCAGCCTCTGCATAATTAGAAGACATTATGACCAAGCCTTTGTCCATCTATGAATTTCAGGAATTAAGGAACAAGCTCAAAGTTGTGCTGCTACCACCTCCTTGATCTTGATGGGGAGTATTTGATATATATTTGTAATATAGTTACTTTCTATATGTCTTGAGTAAATGCCAGGTGTCAGCGTGTGATAGGAAGTATAGAGAGTTTGTTAGGAAGTTAGTGATTGGTTGTTATTGTTGAGTTTTAGTCCAATAGAAAATAAGGATATAAATCCTTATCTGTTGAACAATAGATGTAACTGAATTTTTACACAGAGTGTAATATTTCTTTTCAATGGAATCCAATGCAAGAATGCAAAGTATTCTTCATTTCTAACAAATCTTGATGAATAAGAATTAATTACATTGGTCGATTTCGTCTCTTGTTCTTCACTCTTCACTCTTCACTCGAATAAATCAACCACATTTTAGTTACAAGATGATTCCGCTGCACAAAGATTATGAAAGAAGAAAAGAAAAAGAAGATGAATTGGGAAAGAAAAGAGAAATTCAGGTTTGAGAGAAAAGTGGAAGAAGAAGAATATTTTTCAGAGTTTCTCTCTCCTTTCAAACTGGAAATTTATTCAACTTTTCTCAATAAAATAGCAGTGTTACAAATGATAAGGTGTCTCCCTATTTATAGGTTGAGATTGCTTGTTCCATAAGCAGTCTCTAACAAACTAACTAAAACAACGCTAAGTCGAAATTTTATCGAGGCTAGCTCCTATGACATTTCGATAACTATACATTTTGACACACAACATAGTTTTAACATAAATAATTACATTATCAACATACTACCTAATTCACGGTGTCTAAACTATCTACATTTATAGGCTATTTACAATCTTCTGAATACTTCGACCTGCACACCTTTCGTCATGATGTTTGCAACCTGATTCAAAGTTCTACAGTGTTCCAAGTTCATCTTACTTTTTACTACTTGCTCTTAAAGATAATGGAACCTCATTCGATGTGTTTGCTTCACCTGTAACACCCCTTCTAATTTCCCCGCAAATTATATAATTAATCAGAGTTTAACATAACGAAAGGGCGTCGCAATTAAAAATTTTAAAGTAATAAAATAATCGTAACAGTAGTCATGCATTTACTGAAGAACCTCATTAAATAATTCAAAACCAATGATTATGTTTTACACAACGGAAATAACATAAAACCCGGAATAAATTCAAATCATAAGTATTCCAAACATAAACCAAAAGAAAACAGAGTTTTATAATAACTCTAAACCAATCGTTCCCCAGTGTTACAACTTCCAGAGTATGACACTGACACGCGGACAATCTAAATAGCATAGCTCTACAAGCCATCCTCACCAAATTCCTGAGCAGCTAATCACTTCAATCTGAAATCATTAAAGTAAGGGTGAGATTTCATCAACAATTAAAATGAATTATACATTTCTTTAAAACAATAAAACAATCAATTCATTATTCCACCCTCATTAGTATATTCAGATTCCCGTTCACCAATATAGATCACACAGATCAATATGCACATAATAACAATCAATGCAATTACAACACTGGAAAACATCCTAACATGTTATAATTACATATGCAATGCAAACTCAAATGCATGTGGTACCAAAATGTGACCAAGTCACCAACATCGATTCATCCACAATCACCCAGACAAGAATCCAGCCTCATCACCCACAATCACCCGGGTACGGTTATTGGCAATACGAGCCAAATTCCATACAATGGGAATTAACTCCACCAGAATGCATATGCATGCACATCCAAAAGCATGCCACATTCAATTAACGGAATATGAACACCACATAATTCCATACATAGTCAACACCATCAACAACACATGATAACAGCGTAATCATGAATACAAAACGTTAATTACACACATGGAATTAACACCTAGCAATTATACACAAATTAATGACACAATCACGAATTACAACGGTTTCTTCCTACGAAAGCCATAACAATCCCTCCAGATCTCAATTACTGGTTTTAAAAATGCTTGTAATAGATAGTACTCGTTCTAAGCTTTCCAACGATACCAACTATGCCTAAATCGGAGTTACGGTCACAAAGATATGACCGAAACCGTTTTCAGAAACTTATGTTCTATTTTCAAACAGTATGATTCGATCCAAAACTCCATGTGTCGACTCATACATGGCTTGTGTCGACCCAAAATGGATATGTGTCGACTCATACGTACATAATTTTTCCATTTTCAAAAGTTTCTTCAGTATGAGTCGATCCATAACCATCTTGTGTCGATACAAGACTCCCTTGTGTCGATACATAGCATCTTTGTATCGATGCAAAGCTTCCAAAATTGCCCTATGGATCGATACAAATGGTTTTGTGTCGATACAAGCTTTGTTCCAGCTTCTGGTTTTCAAACGTTTTGCTACATGTATCGATACATAACAGTATGTGTCGATCCATATTGCATTTTTCTCACTAAAAATTAGTTTTGTCCTCACTGTTTGCAATTCCCATTGATTCACTCACCACCAACAACCATGGCACAACAGAAACAATAATTCTTATGTATTTTCAAACCTAATTAACATCAGAATTATACTTTTTAATTATCCTACAATCATCCTACGCAATTAATCATTATTATCATTCCCAATTGAATTATTACGTCAGATCATAACGTTAGGGCACAACCTAAAATTCCTAATTCGAGATTCCTAACGGATCAATTCATTCTATTGATCATCAAAACCTATAAGGCATAATAACCTGATCAAATCACCCCTTACCTCGCGATGAATCTTCGAATTCTGACGATTTGGCTTTTTCTCCTCTTTCTCTTCTCTTCTCCAAAAGTACGTAGAATGCAATCCTAATTTTTCTTCTCACTTTTTCCCTTTATTTATTCCTTTTTATTTTCCAAATAATAGAAATAAATAAATTAGATTAATTAGAGCCTTTTACTCTACACACCTCCCAATTCCACTTCACACCTCCAACACTCCCATCTATTTAATTAATTAATTAAATCCATAAATCCAAAATACTAATAATTAAACCTTTAATTAAATTAATAATTAAATTTCTAATTATTTAATAGTTGAATTATTTGGGGTGTCACATCACCCATGTGCTATCAAATTCTTCCCCAAATTTATAGTTGACATGTTGCTGATCTTTATGATACTTGCTCCATGACTCTTCATTGTATTCTCTTCGATCAAATTGACCATCCATGTTGCTTGGCATGCATAAAGAGAAACAAGTTTGTACTCTATTTCACACGACAATAGTGCTTCTAATTATTCTTTTCTTGAGTTCCAAGCAATTGGTGCACCACCTAACATAAACACATAACCAATTGTGAATTTTCTATCCTCAACATCACTACTTTAACTTGAGTTAGTGTAATCCACTACCTCGCATTCTTTTCCTTTATCAATTGTAGGAAATAAAATTCCATAGTCAAGATTTTCTTTGATATACCTAAGTATTCTTTTCGTCGTTGCTAGATGTAATACCTTGAGCTTCTACGTTAATCTACTCATCATACCTACACTGTATGCTAGATCATGTTTTATGTGACAAAGATATCTTCATGACTCAATAAGTATTATGTACTGTGTTGGGTCAACATCATCTTCATCTGATTCTTTTGACAGTTGCAGTCTTGGTTAAGCAAGTGTCGAAGTTGCATTGTAGTCTTCTATCTCAAATATTTTGAGTATTTCACTTGCATATCTTCTTTGATGCATCATTAGGCCTCTACTACTTTTGTAGAATTTGATTCCAAGAAAATATGAATTATTTCCCAGATCAAACATTTTGAATTCCTTGTTAAGATCACCTTTAAAGTCGTCGATCTTTTTCTTACTGCTACATATTATCAACAAATCATCAACAAAGAGAGATGGTATAAAAATTTCACACTTACTTCTTCTCACATATACTTCATGCTCAGTTGTGCAGTTCTCAAATTCCTCCACCCTTAGGAAACTACCTATCTTCATATTCCAAGCTCCCAGAGCTTATTTAAGTCCATACAGGGCTTTATGTAGCCTGTATACCTTATTTTCTTGGCCTTGTTTCAAAAATTCAACTGATTGTGCAACATAAACTTTTTCATCTAAGGGGCCATTCAAGAATGCATAATTTACATCCTTCTGGAACATATTTCAGTTGTTCATGTTTGCTAGACCAACAATATACTTGATTATTTTTACCTCCTAGTTTGACCATGTCTCTTCATCAACTTCCTGTATCCTTTTTAGAGAAGGAGGTCTTGATGAAGTTTTTCTGGATACAGGTTCATCTTTGAATCGGGGTGTATTGACTCTTGATGAAGACAGGAGAACTTGTTGTGATTATGGAGAATGTATCATTCCTTTAAACACATTGTAAAGAAACTTTGTAGACTGCTCTCCTACTCGCTTCAAAATCTGATAAGGACCAATGAAATGTGATGTGAGCTTTCAATATTTCAAAGCACGATCAACACCTATCACCAGAGTGACTCTTAGGAACACATTATCTCCCTCTCCGAACTCAGGTGATTTCCTTATATTATCATGGTAATCCTTTAGGCGACTAGACAAATCTTTCATCTTGATCTTCTCAGTAATTTGGTAAACGGTCGCAGGTCCAAGCACACCACTTTCATAAGAATCATACCAACTGTACACACGATGGGAGAACTGACTTGTTTGTTTTGTGTTTTATCGCAAATGTGCGGATAGTAAGAGTCGCCACCGACTTTTCTTTTATCCAATAAAGGGAAGGTGAAAAGAACATGAAAAGATATTCGTTAGATTCTGAGTATGAGAGGCAATTATAAAAGGGAAGGTATTAGCACCATTTCTATCCGTAGTTATCTACGGCTCTTAGTTGCTTAGCTCGCTTTTGAAAAATTGCTTTCTATGTTTGTGTAGTTTGAAAAGTATTTTGGAAAGACATTTTGCTTTGACTTTGTAATGATTCTCGTTGGAATGTATACGAAGTGTTCGAAAATGTTTGTTTGAAAAATGTTTAACTTTGTAATGATTCTCGCTGGAATGTATACAAAGTGTTTTTGAAAGATCATATTGAAAAGTGTGAGGTGTGAAAAGTATTTGATTGGAGCAAGCAACAGAGTCTGATTACCTACTCAGAATGGTCGCTTCCATGTTATTTTCCTTCTCCTTTAGAATAAGGCTATCCATACCATTAGTTGGCAAGTATAACTTTATTCATTTGGATGTGAAGGGACAATCGAAGGGTCATCGTATGGTCATAGAAGGCAACATGTAAGGATATCTTAGAAATTTCGTAGGGACGATCATCACTTATTCGTAGGTAAAAATCAAGGGACAAGATCATATATTCGTAGGCAACATCGAGGTTCATCGAGGGACTATGATCTTTATATCGAAGGGACTATGATGATGTTATTCATAAGTGTCTTTGATAATGGTATCCCTACGTTCGAGGGAAATGACCATTGTATTCGAAAGGCAACAAGAGAAGATACCCTAAGGGGATGCAAGTGTGATAAGTGTGTTTGATTCAAATATTTAGTCTTGAATTAGGGTGATCTAGGATTGCTTTTAGTCTTGCCATACAAACCCTAATTACTAGTAGTTAGATATATATGTACATGAAAGTAAAGGTGCGGAAAGTAAAGTGCGGAAAGTAAAGTCCTACGCGATCACATGACTTTGGGGCAGTTATATAGGTGTGGAAAGTAAAGGCAGAAAGTTTAAATCTACGTTATTACAGAATAAACCTTGTGACCTAAACATCGTTTTCTAGAATTTAAATACGAAATAGTAAACAAATAATCAGAATAATAAGAAAAAATGTTAGTGAAAATGTTTTAGAAATTAGTAAAAATGTTTTTAGGGTTAGTAAACCTAATTACAAGAAAGAAAACTTTTTTTTTTTTGGAATTTTGTGGATTGATTTTAATTAGGAAAATGTAATTCTAATTAATTAGTACTTAATTAGAAAAATAATTTAAAATGCAAAGAAGAATTAAATGTTTTTGTGTTAAAAATTAAATAAAGGTTTTTGAAACCTAAATCTAAAATTAAACATTTTTTAGGATTTTATAAAATAGTAAATTAATTTATGAAAATAAATTAAAATAAGAAAAGAAAAAAATGTAAAAGGTTAGAAAAATTGTAGGAGAAAAGTGTCAAAAAGATATGATTTGGTCCCTGGAGGTGTTTAACCCAGGACCTCAAGGTCACAGGTCCAAAACCTTGCCACTGTGCCATGTGCTTGTGATGTCATAATCACGCCTCCAAGAGTATATGCGTGTTACCTGTGTAAAATCAGAAAACATGGAAAAAAGTTGCAAAATGCAGAGATCGAACCCCTGCCTTGAGAGAGTGAGAGGACTAGCGCGCACATGGTTAACCACTGGGGTGGTGATACATCCATTAATATAACCAATTCAATAAATATATATGCAAAAATAATTTCCAGAAATTTGATTTGTAAAACCAAATGCGCGTTGGGGAACAAGACATTTGAACCGACCAATTAAATCGTGCCACGCTTGGACCACCGGGGTCAAATATTCAAACCACCGTCCAGGGTGGTCAACTTCATCTTCTCCGACCTCTGCAAAATCAAACCTACAAAAATAGCAAGAATAAATGGAATCTAATGACCCTACCCCCTAAATCGACCCTTGTGAATCGATTGGTGGTGTTCGTTTGGCCTGAAAGTTCCCGTATCAAGAGATTCGAAGCTCACAACTTCCTATGTCCTAAAAATAGTGTAATACGATTTAAGCCTTAAAGCTTACATGTAACACGCTGTACCTGTACTAACAAACACCCTGAACTTGAACAAACACATTAAATATGTTAAGAATGCATGAAAAGTGAAATCGATCTCAAGGAAACCTTACCAACCGGTGAGACTTAGATGACACATTCTGGGGTGCTTTGGCTTTGTGTAAGGACTTAAATCAACTCTTGGAAACCTCAGGACGGTGATGGAAGGCTTGATTTACGTTGAGAACGGATGGAAAATCGTGTTTGAGTTTGACCTAAACTTTGAAGTTTTGAGAATTTTACCTAGGGTTTTTCAGGATAGCAATCTGTGTCCTTTGTATCTGGCCTTGTTGTCTATATATAGAGCATGAGATTAGGTCAAGAATTAAGTGAAAATATATTGCATTCAATGAAAGATATTTGATTGAAGTTTTTGAATCAAATCTTTCTTTTTCTTGCTCAATCTTCCTCTAATGCTTCCCATGCATTTTTGCCAGCTTGTGTGAGCTATCTTGGACCTCAAGATACTTGGAAAATAAGCCCAACATGCGATGACTTCATTCTTTGCATTTTAATTTATTTAAATTGAATTTAAATGATTTAATTCCAAAATAAATTAAATAAATGAGAGAAGGGCGTGTAATTGAGCTTGTAGGACGTGGGCCACCATAAGAATAAGTTTGAATCATAAAAACCATGACCCATTTGAAGAAAATTTGAATTTGCCAAGTATTTCTCTTCATGCACCTCTTCAAAAATGTCAAATTTGCACAACTTGTATCTTGCTCAATTTTAAACATTTTTTTAGTGTTCTTGGACTTTTTAGAAAGCTCAAGATGTCATATAAACACTATTTTTAGTTTCATCTTCATTGAAGTTTCCATGTTCATGTACACTTCTTTGCAAAAAGATGGCTTTTCATTGACTTTTAGAAGGACCTATAATGTCTTGATCCATAACTCTCAAATGAAGCATTTTTGGCCAAAGCTTGTGAGACATGAAGTTGTAGAGAATTGAATTTTATTCAAAATGAGTTTTGATGAAAAAATTTCTAATAAAGTATGTGAAAGTTATGCCTAGTAAAAGTTCTGTTGACTTTTTGTCTAAAAATCCTAATTTAGAAACCTTTACTTTTGATTAAATCTTGAGTTTTCTTGATGAATCATGATCAACCCTAGATCAAATGATGAATGTGACTTCAAAATATTGATGTTGACCAAAAAATGATGAAGTTTGACTGTATGTTGACCACAATTGACTTTTTGTCCAATACAATTGATTTTCAATCATATGAGCAATTGACTGAGCAAACTTGAGCTGTGAGGCTTGAAACTTGACTGGTGATACCTTGATACATATGAGGAGGTATGATGTATACTTGATATGATGGAACCCATATTTGAATTTAGAGAATTAAAACCCTAGTTGTGGGTTGATTGCTTAGGAGAGGGTTCATATGATCAACCCTTGAGAAGCTCTTGAGTATAGAGATGTGGAGTGTCTTGAGAAATATGAGAGAAAATTTTGGGTTATAACACCAACACAAATGTTTCATAAACCTTCTACCATACACAGTCTCATGCGGTGCCATTCCAATACTAGAATGGAAAATATTATGGTAGGGGATCTCAATCAATGGTAAGTACATATCCCAGTTACCTTTATGTTCCAAAACACAAGCTCCCAACAAAACATCTAAAGACTGGATAATCCTTTTTGTCTGATTGTCTATTTGTAGATGATACGCCAAACTCAACTTCAGTTTAGTAATGATGGCCTCCTGAAAACTCCCACATAACCTCAATGTGAATCTCAGGTCTCTATCTAAAATAATACTCGATTGAGTACCATGAAAGCTAATGATCCTCTCTATGTAAACTTTGGCTAACTTCTTTTATGAATAATTGATCTTTATCAGAATAAAAAAACCGATTTAGTCAATCTATCCACTACAACCCATACTGAATCGTTTCGCTTAGAAGTCTTAGGAAAAATCGACACAAAATCCATTGAAATGATACCTTATTTCCACTCAGGGATATCTAACGAATGCATTAAACCTGATGTCTTAGAGCTTCTTGACCCATGTTTCGATTGCAATATGAATGAGACAATTTAAATACTTCCATCCTCTCTCTTATTACTAATGGGTTAAAGTGGATAACTTTAACTTTCAATGAATAAAATTCAATTTAAAGAAATAAAGATAACATATGATTCCACGAATCTTAGACCAAATTTTAATATCATTTTTAAATTTGAACCGTATCAATCTTATAAAAATTTATTTTCAAATTAAAATGAAAATTATATCCGCTTATAAACATATGCTTATGTCATATATCCTCTGACATATAAAACTCTTAACACTTATATATTTATCTTTTATAATATTTTTTTTTTAGAGTTGAGAAACTTAATTTGTTGAAAGAGAATGTCAAACCTATTGCAAACCAATTTGTGATATAGCCATCTATATTTTTTTTTTTTATCTTTTAAGATTTAAGATTTAGATTTAAATGAACTTTTGGTCCTCCTAATTTTAAAATTTCGAAGTTTAAGTCTCCTAGTTTAAAAGTCAGGTTTTTGGTCCCTCAAATTTACTAGAGTTTGGATTTTTGCAGTCCCCCTCCATCTGCCTGTGAGTTTGATGACTTGTCAAGGGGATTTTTAGTCATGTCATACATTCTAAAATTAATTAATTTGGTATTATTCTAAAAATATTAAAAATTATTATTTTTATATTAAAAAAATATGTTAAATAGAATTGGAGATGAAAACATGCCCTAATTTAACATATTTTTTTAATATAAAAAATAATTTTTAATGTTTTTAGAATAATATCAAATTATTTAATTGTAGAATGTATGACATGGCTACAAATTCCTTTGTTAAGTCATCAAACTCACAGCCACATGGAGGGGATTGCAAAAATCTCAACTCTGATAAATTTGAGGGATCAAAAACCTAATTTTTAAACTAGGAGACCAAGTGCATTTAAACCTAAGATTTAAATGAGTTGGTTCGTTTTTCTTAAAAAATAATTTGGATTTAAAAATGAAATGGTATGGTTAGTGAAATGATTAGGGGGTAACTATATATTTTCCCTTTATTAAACTCATCTAACCCATAAGTGAAATGGCTTGGTCAGTTCATAATTAGTACGTCATGTATACTCTCTAAACTAAACCATAGTTTCTCCATCCTTTATTTAGAAAAACTGTTGGTTTAAATGAGTATAAAATTTGTTAGTTATTTAATGTAAAAAAGAAGAGGTAAAATATGAAACTATTAATTTCACGCTCATATCATAACAATCACGACACCGAAATTACAATGCCTAAAAGTTGCACCCAAAAATAAAATAATAATTTCCAGAAGAAAAAAAAAACTAACAAACATGTGATGAAGAGAAGAGTACTAGTGAGCGAATGTAACTGATTAACTAACTAACCAACTAAAGTAGAAAACGGTTATTATTCAGTTGAGTTAGTTATTTTCATTCCAAGGCTCTATATAATATATTATGCATTCACTAATCTTCTCATATAACTCTTTCGTCTAAGTTTCCGTTCTTTGAAGAAGCATCAAGTTCTCTCAACCATGGCGGATCCCGCAGACATAGAAATGCAACAAAATCCAGCAGGAAATGGAGGAGGAGGAGGTGGTGGTGGTGGTGGTGGTGGTGGTGGAGGAAGTGGAGGAGGTGGTGGTGGTAGAGGAGGAGGAGGAAGAGGAGGAGGCGGTGGTGGTAGAGGAGGAGGAAGAAGAGGAGGAGGAGGAGGAAGAGGAGGAGGAGGTGGAGGAGGGCCAGGAGGAGGAGGAGGAGGAGGTGAAGGTGGAGGAGGAGGAAGATTACTAGAATGTGGTGGTGGAGAAAGAGAAGAAGGAGAGTTAGCGCTTATGTGTATTTTATTAACGGTTGTAGCATTGCTGGTAAGAGTTTCTTTTTCTGTTTCATTATGTTTTATATATCTTCATGCATGTATTCTTTAACTAAATTCTCCATTTATGGATTCTTTGAATATATTGCTTTCAAATTTCAACTTTCACATTTACTGTGTCTCTAAGTTCTATTATGGAAAATATTTAATCATTCATTCATGTTTCGTCAGTTCATTTTGGAGTTATTGACGGCGAAAGCTACTGTTCACGAGTCCCCGATGCCGCCGCCGCCAACACAGCCTCCAATGCCCCCGCCGCCAGCATGGGCTCCGTTGCCACCGCGAAAGCCTTGAGTCAAACAAGTTGTGCTCGGGGAACCCATGTTCCTTGAGGCAAATGAAGACATTCATATTGTTCTTAGTTTTTTTCTTCCTTTCAGTAGTAGCATTTTTACCACTGGCATGTAGTGGTGTGTAATATACACAAACTTCTTTACTTTTAGTTTTACGCATATCGAAGGAAGCATATTCAGTTAATGATTAGGTGCAACGTGAAAAACAGTGATGATGTAGTTTTTGTTCATAAATAATGTGATTGATATGCAGATATTTCCTCTCTACGTTCATATACTTTTATCTTGTGTTAGCCTTTTGCAGTTGAGTTAATTATGTCCATAAGTTTCTTGTGTGATGTAGTAGTTGCTATCATCAACTGCTGATAATAAGTCTGTATTTGAGTTGTTTGTTTCTACACAATTTAGGGGTCTTAGCATTAAATTTTTGAGATCTATGAATAAGGCAAAGTTTACTTGGTATTTGGTTACTTCTAAAAGAGGAGTGGACATATTTCTTGAGGTAGATTTTCAAAATCAAACGTTCTGGGGCTTTATATACGATGATATTGATGACCATAAATTATATGCTGAATAAATTTGTAGCAACAAGGATATTAATACAGCACAATGGCTTTGAAAAGAACCAACATTCTGGGGCCTTATTGTAGAACATCAAGTGACATATTCTTGCTAATCAAACCCATCAAAATGTGAAAATAAAAAAATGATGACATCATTCTAGTGGAGAAAATAGAAGTAGAATGTATAGAGCTCTATAGGTGAGAAGTGTGTGATGAGAGAGTTTAATTCATAAAGAACTCTCATCAAGTGATGTGACAATGAGGTATGAAATTTAATAATTTCATGCAAAGCCATGCATGCAGTGATGTTTTGGTGTTCTTTGTTACCAAGCATAGAGAGTAGTTTATGAAGAAAGAGCTAGCTAGCTTCTTGATGTCATTTCATACAGATTCAAAGAGTACACCTCAAAAATCAGTGACTGAGTCTCCTTGTCTTCTGCAATCAGTTCAAATGTTTGATCCTAAACTGGACTCAAGTTGTTATTAATATAATTATTTTTCAATTCTTTTTATTGCATAATTTCTTAACCTCTATGTGTTTGCCTTGAATTACAATGCATAATGCGATGATTAGTAATATTGTACATGTGCATACATTTTATAAATTAATTTACATTCATTCTTCTACATCATAAATTATGCAGTATTTAATTAATACTCTACCTAGTTTAATTCATTAGACTCTAAAGACAATACATATTCTTAGTTTCCTGAAATTCATCATCATTCTAATCACTGCAGTTTGATTTGGTTTTAACTTTGAATAGTACTAAATTTCATAAATGTCAAGTGTGCAGAAACCACCGAGGAGATAAATGGTAATTTAAAAAAAAAGTGGCGCACCTAGGGTTTATACTTTGGTTTTTTGTTTAGTGAGATGAAAAGTGTCATAAATTATATTATCTATATGGCTTCACCTAAACAAGTGATTGGTACACAGTCTTTCACAACAAGTTGGATGAAGATGCAAATGTTCTAAGAAACCTATTCCCCATTAGTTTGACTAAAAGTCATAAGAATGTTTCTAGTTTTCTCATGCATTATAGTTTCTTAAACTCTTTCAAATCGATGTAAATATTACATTTTTTTGAAGGATTACATCCAGAAGGAAGTGCATGTTGATCATTCTTCTTATAAAACTTTTCTTAACCATGTTTTCAAAATGAAAAAGGATTTCTACAATTTTAGGCAAGCTCTTAGAGCTTTGGTTATATAATCGTAGATTTCTTATTCCACCCTATAAGAGTTAAAAACATCCTATGCAATTCCGAAAATGTCTCTGGAAAATCGAAAGTATACTTCCGGTTTGCACGCTATACACTTATAATTTATTATTTTGAGATACACCCTTCAAAAAGTAAAAAATGGAACCGGAAATACACTTCCGATACAAACCGGAAATACACTTCCGGTTTTTAACAAAGAAAAAGTGCATACACCCCAAGTGGCTCATGCCACTTTTTGTTATTGTAGCAACAATTTTACTTATATTGGAAACAAAAAATGTATTTTCGATTTGTACCGGAAGTGTATTTCTAGTTTTTTTATAAATGCAATTTAAAAATGGTGCGCACCAGAAATATATTTCTTGTTTTTAGGTGTATTTTTGAAATTTCACGTGGCGCCTAAGAAAAGTATGGGGTGAATTAAGAAATTCACTTATAATTTAAACAATTTTATACTTGAAAACAAGTTTTTAAGAAGGAAGGATGACAAAACTCTTTTTCAAAAGAGCATATTTTTTCAAGTGCATGTTTTGTTGATTTGGTGCTACTAACGAATCCTTGAGGAAGGGATTTCTAAATATGATATAAAACAAATTTGAAATGTCAGACATGGAGGAACGTTGGTACTTCCCTGGTTTGAAATTCATCAAATTGAGGAAGGAATCTTCATTAATCAAGACAAATATTGCAAATAATTAGTAAATAGGTTTAACATGGAGAAGTAAAAACTAGTAGTTACTCCAATATCAACGTCATGCAAAATCGACGAGGCAAAAAAATGGAAAGTCAATTGAAGAAAGAAAATATTGAGGTGTGATAGGCTCTCTTCTCTATCTCACTTCATCCCATCCTAATATCATGTTTGTTGTATGTCTTTGTGCTTACATTCAAGCATCCCCGGAAGAATCATATCTTAGTATAGCCAAACGCATCATGAGATATTTCACTGGCGCACAACATCTTATTTTGTGGTACTCCACAGGAGAGGATTGTGACTTTGTTGGGTACAAGGTTTTCATTTTGTTGGGTGCAGATTGAATAGGAAAAATATTACTGATTCTCAAGATTAAAAAAAAATAGTGAAAATCTCTTAATCGACTTATGCTAATTTACACAGATAATCAATAAATAGGACTCATGACCCTTAGTCCCTAAGAGATTATTCACTCATGGTGAGGACTAGCACAAAGATAACAATTTTGACAAATGAAAATATACTAGCGAAAAAAATAGTATAACGAGAATAAAAGAAACACTAAAATAAAACTGAATAAGGTACTTGAATGAAATATGATCCAGTGCTCCAGTGGAGATTTTTAAGAGTGATAAAAAAACGTGGAAAAAATTGAAATAAAACTGAATCCCCCAAAGTCACAACTACCTATGAGTTTTATAACAAAAATAGACTAAACCAAATAAGAAATAAATCTAATTGTCATAATTTTACAATAAAAACAAATAATAATTCAAATAAAATCTAATCCCAACTTTCAAGAAAATATTAAGACCAAAAGAGCCAGGAAAGGAAAGAAAATAAGTGGTTTTCTCGGTTGCATGTTACTAGCCCTAACAAATGTTACGAGTGGTCGTAGCAGGCCTCTGATTTCTGGCCTGAGCGGGTGACAAAAAGGAGACTTCGTGGCTATTGGACTACGGCCCGTAACATCTGTTATGGGTGGCCATAATAGCCCTAATATTTTTGTGCAAAAGACTTCGATTTTTTGCCTCTTCCTGCGTTTTATCCAATTTCTCCCTTCTTTTACTTGGAATACTTTGTATGACCTGGAAATAGTGGAAATGCAAACCAAAGCATAAAACATGGTAAAATTAAAAGAAAACGAATAAATACAGTAAAATATCAAAGGAAAATAACTAATAAAAAGCGATGCAAAAACCACTTATTAAACTTCCCCAAACTTAGACTATAGCTTCTCCTCAAGAAACATGTGAATTGTTGAATCAAGCGAATCATAAGATAAAAGAGTATAGAAAAATGAAGCATGTTGGTACTCATACGTGACTTTTTGATCATAACAGTTAAGGGCTAGTTCTCCCCGTACTTATCTGACGTCAAAGGTGTTTACTTGAACACTAACCATAGTGAGATTTCAAACTCAAATTTCCCTTTCCAATTTATGTCTTACTTTATGTCTTACTTTCCAATTTTTTCTTCCTTTTATTGGGAAAATCAGATAAAGGTATTAGAGAATTTATGATAGTCATCACATGCATGAAATTGGTCGAGAATTTTTATCTAGGCACCAAATTAGCATTTTTCTCGTTTAAATTTACTGATGAAAATACACATTTTGTGTGTGTTTATATTCCACTTTGGGATGATGTTGGGGTTCAACCATTGTTGGGATGAATAACCTTGTGAGGGTTACTCGACATAGAGGGTGTAGTTGTCTTTTACCGCCTTTTCATCATTTCAATTCCAAAATTATTTTCTAAACCAATCATACATTACATGTGAATATTATGTTATGTCGGACCGTCATAATAAACTAATTAGAGAGTACTTTAAAGAGTGTGAGTACTATGGTACAAATCTACCCGTTAGAACCGTATCTTACTTTTGGGTACTTAACATGTTCAAGCAAAAACCTTTCTTGTCAAACTTTTCTGGTTTCCCTAGCCTCAACCTTTCATATATAAAAATTTGTATACTTTCCTAACTTTTTCAAATTCAAAGATTTTCTTGAAAATAAAATTCTACCGGTCCTTGTTCGAGAAAAGGGCAAAAAGTGATATTTTGAAATTAAAAATAAATAAAAACAAACACACAAAGATAAAATAAGAAATGTAGAAGAAAAGTAAAAGGACCCCCCAAACTTAAACTAAATGTTGTCCTTAATGTTTTGGCGCAAATGAGGCATCATAGAATTCACAAGGTCCTCACTCAGGAGGTGTAAAGTGGTCTTTCAACTTTTTCAACTTTATCACCTGCTCACGCTCCTCCTTTGCGAGCCTTTTTATTAGCAAAAAACAAAAACACACAAATTAGAAAATAAATTAGCAACACAAAGCGTTGGTTGCCTAGCACTTTATTTAACGTCGCATGACTCAAATGCTCATGAGTGTAAGCAATCGTGGTGATTCTTTCGAGAATGTAATGGGTAAATTCCACAAGTGCACGGAACTATCGAAGTAATATAAAAGATTATCGAATCTAAAGTGCACTCGCTGTATTTAGATTTATTGCCTAATTTCCACTATTCGGTTCGATCCCCACGCTCTCGTAGTGTCGGCTCTAACCTTAATTGATTTCTCACTCTCGTGAAAAAACTGTGTTAAATAACCTCTCACTCTCGTGACAAATCTATCTAAGTTAAATTTGGAAACTAAAACCAAAACAAAATTCTAATCATAAATTCACACCTATTATTTTCTACCGAGTCTCGTCGGTAACGGTGGTCCTCATACACCGGACTCTAAACTATTTAGCTGAACATGGAATCAAGTGTAAACAAACTAAACATAACGATTGCAATTAATAATAACATGATAATTAAATTAAACAAACGAAACAATAAAAATAGGAAGTGCGATAAAGAGAAACCTGTAAAAGCAAAAATAAACGAAACTGAAATTAACTTCTAAAATAAACTTCGCGTACATCAACCGGAACTGAATTTAGAATATGCTAGCATTCTTGATAAATCAGATACGAAACGAAAATAAAAGAAATACAACCCCTAAATCTAATGGTGTGGTAATTCCTCGATGTGAGAAACTACCACTTTTACAAATGGTAATTTTCTGCCTAAGACATAACTATGAATGCTCTTACTAAAATAGGAAAAAGAAAGGGAAAAGAGGCATGTGATGGGGGGTGTGTAAAAGTGAGGATTAGAGTCCTATTTATAGAGGTAGGATGCGCGGAGGAATCTGGGTTGTTGAGATTTTCTCGCCACCGTTTTCTCCTCTGTAGCGGTTGCTACGGAGTGCTGAGTGGAGCGTAACAATCGTTATGCATAGCTTGGTGAGGAAAATTCGCTTCCTAAGTCGTCGCGATCGTCATGGCTTGGTGGAGAGGGTGTAATGGTCTTTACGCCTTTTCTTGTTGAGGAAACTTTGCCCTGTAATGCATAACGACCGTTATAGCTTGGCTTTAGGGGGTGTGACGACCGCCACACCTTGCTAGGCTGGTGAAGGCGCGTTGGGCTGGGCCTTTGGTGCTTTATCTCATTTCTTTATTTTTTAAAGCCTTTTTACTTGTGATGCACCCATATTTTGCCATACATCCCACAATTGCATAATTTCTCTTCTTTTGTGGATTTTAAGTACGATTGTCCCGACTTTTCTCGACTTTCTTCGCACATGCCTTGTAAACATCAAATTCCTGAAAACATAGAAAATACCGGAATAATACGAATATAAAACAACATAATTAAGATAAAATAAAGAGATAATCTATGTAAATCAAGCTAAATATACGATACATTTTCACGTTATCAGAATGCTTCTTCGATCAAAATCTCAATAATATTCAGTTTTCATGGCCACTTATCAAGCCATCTCTTATATCCCTCACACTTATTTTTATTCCTTTTGTGGGGTAGTTCATGTTCAATCCTTACTATTTTTTATTTAAAGTTTAGACTTAATCCTTCCGTCTCCCTCTTTAAGGGTCAACCTTCCCCTCTTAACATTAATAATTTTTCCAGTTTCATGGTCGTCTAATTTTCTGTTTTTAGGTAGGAACTCAGACCAATTAAAGGTACATTGGTGTGGATCTTTTCCAATATCTCCATATACCTTTTGGGTTGGGAGTCTATCTTATCTTACACAAACCTTTATGGGAAATGAGTCGGTGGGTTGTAGGGAGGAGGAGAAATTTAAGGTGCTTCCTTCTCAACCTCTTGAGATAAACCATTTAAAATTATATTTTTTTGTTATGGAGCTCATTTCAGAAAATTTTAATTTGATTATTGAGATCAGCTTGTAAAATCTCTACTCAGTTCATGAGTTTACCCCTTGGAAAAGCTCTCTTTTGGTTGAGGAGTAAGCCAATGTAAAATTTCTCAATTCCCTTGTGTCAAACATTCGTGGTTATAATCTGTAAAAGCTCAATTTTATAGTGAAATCTAATGAAAATCTCTTAGGGACAGGACTAGGATAATGTTGGCTGAACCTGGATAATTCTATGGTGCCATATCTCTAACTATATCTCTTTAAATTCTCTTATTTACTTTATCATCTTATTTTCTTTTTACTAAAAAATTTCTTTTTACTAAAAATTTTCTATTTAAGTAAATTGTTTTAAATTAATCCCAAATTTTGAATACCATAATTAATGCACTTACTCTAAATGTGTTGTGGTGAATCATTTTACTCTCTCCTCCATAGTTATTGAGCCCTCTTTCCGAATCACAACACTCATGTTCATACTTAATGAGTGTTGAGCTGAGGAGATTAACATTGAGTGATAACTTAAGCCATATGACCCATTGACTTCATTTATTTTTTATATTCTTTTTTGGAGGGTCTTAGTGTTGCTCTTAGAAAGACATTATTGGTTGGCTTTCTATGGGTTAAATGAGGTTAAGATGGGATAGTTGTGTCATAACTCCAATATGCATATAATATAATTATTTTCTGTAAAATTTGTATTGACAATATTTGGGTTATTAAGTCTATCCTTAGGACCTTTGAGTTGGCATCAGGGTTAAGGGTGAAATTTTTAAGATTTGTTTGTTTGATTTTAATGTGGGGGGATTTTTTCTCGAGTTGGTCGAGGACTTTCTTAAATTCAAAGAGATTTATCTTCCGTTGAAGTACTTAGACCTCCCGATGGGTGCAAATATGAGGAGTGAGGTAACTTGGGATCTTCTGATCAAGCTCATTACTAAGAGGCTTTCTTCGTAGAAGAATAGGTTTGTCATCCTTGGTGGAAGGTTTTTTTCTCAAATCGGTCTAGAATTTCATTCATATCTTTTTTCTCTGCTTCACTAAGATACTTGTATCTAACTAGTGGATGACTGTCGGTATACAGGTGCATCTTCTTTAGGGTGGTACCAAAGGGGTGGGCAAAGGTTGTGTATGTGAGATGAGAGGATGCGTAAAAATCTAAGGAATTGGGAGAGATAGGCAGTCACCGATATGAGGTATGTTAACCATACCTTTATAGGTATGTGCATGGTTGTTGAGGAATGAATTTCTCTCTAGCTTATTATTCTTACTGCTAGATATGACTTCCTTATGGTCTAGTCATTTTAAGGCGATTGAGTTGAGGTATTAGGATGTGTCCCTCTGGTGGTGATATATATATATCTCTTCTTGGTTCCAATTAGGATGAAGACTTTAGTTTGTTTGATACTAGTATTAGTAAGGTGATATGGAATGGAATGAGAACCTTTTTTTTAAAGATTTTTGGTCGAGTTTGTGCATATTTTACGTGTTTTTTTAGCATATTATTTAGTTTAGAGAGAGAAAAATCCCAGGTTAGGCATATGGGGTCTTGGGTTTAGGGAGTGTGGTTTTAGGATTTTAAATGGCGACATATGTTTTTTGTTTATGAGTAAGAGCTTTTTTGATAGCATGTTCTCTCTTTTCTCAAAGTGGTTAAACCATATCTGCTAAATGCTTTGGTGTGGAAACATTATGAGAATGGCGGATTTTTGGTGAGATATGCATATAATATTATCATCAACCTCTTTAGCGGGGAGGAGAAGCATTGGTCACATTGAGTGATTCAAGTTTTGGTCGATGGATGGAGAAATTGGGCTCATTGGAAAGTGGTAGACATCTCTTGACATGTGATGCATGATATAATTCCATTTAGAGTGAACCCTTTTTACATGTAGAATTTTAGTTGTTCCCAATAAGATGTGGTGTTCCTTGTGCTTGAGCCCAGGTCGAGTCGGTTGATCATTTGTTTGTTAATTCTAACCCTAAATAATTAATATAACTAATTTAACTAATATAAAAATTTCACTTCTTTCCCCTTGGCCCAATAAGTCAAATTGTTTATTTCACGTTTCTCACATAAGAATAAGTATAGAGCTTATTCACCCATGTTAATCAACATCGGGAAAAATAGAAACACATTAATATTTTACTCCCCTTTTAGCCAAAAATTGACGAAAAACCATTAAATTTAAAAATAATTGGAAGCACACATATTGCACACAAGCAATACCACAGGTGGAAACACAAATATCTATGAAAACACACAAGCAATGGAAACAAACAATTTTAATGGAAACAAACTAACTAATCAATGGAAGCACATAATCTCAGATGGAAACAAACTTTTTCATTAATGGCAACACATTATTGAGATATAAACATCATCACATAAGTTCACACACAAGATGGGCCATAAGCCCTTACAACATGTTATCAAAACAAACAAATACAAAAATAAATAAATAAACTAAAAAGACCACAACTTCTTAAGCACTAGTGCTGCTAGTTATTTCTTCTTATTCACTGGTTTATTCAATTCTATCATTTTATGTTTCAGCTCCTTGCTCTTCTTCATCCACATGAGTCACACATTTTTCTTCCTCCAAAGGCCTAACCAACATATCCTATCTGATTTTTCTCTAATTGTAGGTCTTGATGGTCTCACCCAATTCCTTGTAAGTTTCCTTGAGTTCAGCTATGGTTCCTTCTCTGAACTTGGACTATTATCCTCCTTGCCATATGTTATAGCAATGTTTAGGACATGTGTCCCTTTGAAAAGATTGTAGTGCAAGGATAAAGGATATTCTCTCTTGCTTACCCTATGAGAACTGTTGAGGGTCTCAGGATGATGACTCATAACTATGCCACAAATGAGAGTAGGAAATGCACAATGTTCATTTTCACGACATAGGAATGAGCATGCTAGTTTGTTTTCTCAAACATATAGGTACCAAAGTCAATTTGGTTTTAGTTCCAACTATATAAATGAACTTGCCTAAACCTGTAGTTATTAAGGAGGTGTGACTTGTAGCAACCTATTTGGCAGCTCATATCCTATTTAACACAACGTATTTAACACTCAAATTACTCACAAAGAGCTTCTTTTTCCTTGGCCGTTGATTCACGTGTTTTGCAGTGATCTCTCTGAAAAATGGTATTATAAGTAACCTCTACTTCTCCCTTCTCATCTTCACATTCCTATATACTTGATGACTATTTTAGGTGAGAACTCCACACACTTGCCTTTGAAAAAATCTTTTTTGTAATCACTGCTTCTTTGGTTGTTATAATCCTTAGGAATGTTCACTATGAACTCATTCACCAATGTTTCATAAACTATCCCAATCCAGCTACAATCTTCATAAAACATGCTTCCTTCAAGATACTAATCACTTATTTACATTCAAGAGCATCTTTTACCAATTTTCTTTCTAATGCTAGCCTTCTATGGCTTACAAATTCCATTTATCTGTATATTCAACAGAATGAAAAGAAATATTATCAATCACCACTTTAGGAATGTTGAGATTAATCGTCTTTCCCGCTACAATTTTCTGGCAGATGGAACAATGTCTTAAACATTGGTTCCAACATCTTCCTCATATTCTGAATCACTAGATAATGTTTATTTTCTTTTCAAAGATTTTTATGCCAATAGAAGTTTTTCTTTTTCCTCCTGAAGTTGAGTCATAACCTTCTTATGTACTTTACTTAACTTACATACTTCTTCACTTCTCACAGAAAGATCTTTGTAGGTGTTCACAGTGATTTCTGGTGAAACAACTGCTAGTCCTCCAAACTATCAAATAAGCGTTATGATTGTTATTCGATTCCTCTGGTTACTTGCAGGATCGACTAGATTGATCCTATGGGGTATTGGTTGTTTTGATAGAATTAATAACAGAATAAGGATTCATGTTTAAGACTTATTTTTGAATGTTTTATGTACGTCCAGTGTGTTTCGATCACGGCATTCAGTAACTTAATGCCATGATTAAATAAAGATACATAATATTGACTTGAATGAGTAAATAAACAAAGATTCAATTTACAAAAGAAATGTAAGTGCAGGAATGCTTAAATGACTTTTAAATGTAAAAGACTTTTTAAAGTAAAGGCATGAATTGTAAAAGACAAGAATGTAAAAACAAGTATGTAAAAGCTTTCTGGAAAATAAGAGCGTCAATGTAAAAGTTTCAGAAAAGTAAAGGATTTCGAAATGGAAGAAAAGCGTTTAAATGCAAGGAAAGTTAAATGACTTTGAATGTAAAGAATTTAAAAGACATTGATGCAAGATAAAGATAAACTGGAAAGATAAAGATGCATTATTGAACGATAAAAGTTTTGGTGCAATCATACGTACATCATTCGAGCATTCGTTTCCCTAGCCATGTGGTATTTTGAATGTTTACTGAATTTTAGTACAATAGATATGACACACGAAATCCTAACACTAAGACTCCTATTTATACTATTTCGACCATAACGGTCTGACTTATGAGATCTTGCCACGTTCAGAACATGCAGGACACTGTGCGTTTCTAGCTTCCACGCGTCTTTGAACTGTCTCCAGCGCATATGTTCTAACTTCCAATTATCCCGCTCGCGTTTGAATTTCAAATGCCTTGATCACTTCGACTTTGAACTCACTTCTCAGATACAACCCTACTACCATTTCGAAGCTTGCTTTACATATATCATCATAATTTCCATTCGAAGCTCCAAGTTTCAGCATATCCATTCGAAGAGCCAATTCTTTCATTCCGAACTATGACATTTCTTCATTCCAACGAACACTGACATTGTTTCATTTCGAGCTCAATGATTCCTATTCGAATCATAGATATCAAAATCTTCAGCCAACAAAATGCCCCTTTAAAATATGTATTTCGAATCTCTTTCTGAGAAATACTTATTTTAAATATATCCACAAGATTTTGATGTGACCCTAAGTAATTATGACACTGTGTATGATTTCCATTACGTCAGTCACGACGGCTCTTGGGTTTCCGAACCGCTTCAAAACAGTTGCCACGGCATGGTGCGGTTATTAAAGACAATGATTATCTTTAATCATGCTTATTACCAATGCTTACTCTACGCCACCTCACTCCGTATCCAACCCACGTCCTCCACGTATCTTGGCCTTAGTTGATGAGTGCTTCAACTTCCTTACTATAAAACCAAACAGATTTAGTCTTTTTACTCTTTTTACGCACTCTGAAATCTTTTCTTCTTCTCTTCTCGTCAAAAAAACCCTAAGCTATTAACAACTTCCAACAATGTCTTCAACAACATCTCAGATGAAAAAGATTTCCAAGAAGAAGAACAAGAACGTTGGACCGATCATGGAGAGCAAAGTTGACATTTACCAAGGTCAATCGGTACTTATACCTCAAGGCATCTCCAAAGAACAAGAACTCATGTATTCTTCCCAGGTATTAATCCCAACTAATGCTGCTGGAAAGAGGTTTGCCCTAATAGGCCCTCTCACAGTCTTTGAGATCCTGAAGGATACTAGGACAATATTCCCTGTTTGCTATGATTTTAAACCATTGTTTAATAGGATGGAAACCCCTAAGTTAGGAACCGAGAGTGTGAAGGAATCCTCCTCTTCGAAAGACATAGAAAACTCTGATACTCCCCCAAAAGACCCTTTTATCCTAGATTATGTTAAAAGTAACTTTAAGCCGTTTCGATCTTGTCCTACCCCTGACGCAGCCTACCAAAAATGATTTACCAAGGTAGAGGCTAAGAAATCCCATCAGTGGGAGGAACTAGGTATTTATAATCTACTCAAATTATCGAAACCAGGCTTCACCTACAACCACCCTTTGCTATTTGCATCCTTGTACTTTTGGGATAGTACTTATAACACCTTTCACCTTCCTGGAGGAATGATCACACCTACATTCTTCGACATAACTGCTATCACAAGATTATCACCAGTAGGAGAGACATATATTCCTGATTCTGAAGAACATTCAAGCATTATTGACTTCGACGTCAAGTTAGCCAGCTTCTCAAAATTTATCAGCCATTATCACACTGAAGGTGATAGTGTATCTGATGTAGAACATATTGCCTTCCTCACCCTTTGGTTATCAAGATATGTTTTCTGCAGTAGGTCACTACAAGTAGCCAGCAGGTTTATCCCTCTAGCAAGAGATTTACACGAAAACAGGAGGGTTTGTTTGAGTGAACTATTACTGGTTGACCTCTATGAAAGTTTGAGGTCAGCTGTTTCGAGCTTAAAATCTCACACTCCTAAGAATATCTTGCTAGATGGTCCTTTCTGGTTGCTCCAGTTATGGCTTAATGCCATGTTCGAATCTTCACTCTCTACTGCTGATACTATTGTTGAGCAAGATCCAGAAGTAGCGGATCGAAATGTTGAAGGCACAAGGCTAAGGAGACTGACTCCAAGTGATGATAAGGCTGACTTCCAGATTCTATTCTCACAATACATTATGCTCTTTTCCAAGAAGCATAAGTTTGAAGAAACTATGGAACCTTTCGCTTCGAGGGCTTATGGACCGTCATGGTTCACCATGTCCCTTTCGGAGGCTGCTAAGAGTAAAGAAATCCAAGACATCTGGAAAGCCTTCTTGCTCCCAAGACTAATTTCATCAAGAATCACTCCGACCAAGTACCAAATCCTTCTGTTTGCCTATCAACCCAACTTCGTTTCAAGACAATTTGGTTTATGTCAACTAATTCCTGAACCCCTTTTTCAAACTCAAAGCGCTATTACCTCCGGTCGAACCTTCAAGGCCAGAGAAGCTAAACTGCAGCAGGAACAATATCAAGAATTTGCTCAATTTGAATTAATTCCTTTCGAACCAACCCATTTTTCATCAAAGGGTTTTCTGGATTGGTGGACTAAATTCTACCAGTCTTATATGTTTGATACTCTCACCATCCAAAAGAAACTGACTGCTGCGTTCGATGTGCAGGTACACAAAAAGAAAGGTATGTTCACTCACGCTCAAGAGATTAAAGCTTTTCAGAATTACTTCGAAACAACTTATGATCCCACACGCTTGGAGTCCACAGTATATCGAGCGTCCCAAACCTTGAAGGAAAAATTTAAAGAAAAAGTCTCTAAGTTCAGACTTCCTTCAGGGTTGTCACCTGAGGATAGGTATAGGTTGGCACTCGAAATGCATCCACCTAAGTTCCCTAGGTTACCTACCTCAGAACTGGCTCTGGCTTGGTTTCCCCCATACCCTTGGTGGTTGACTTGCAAAGAGATGTTCAAATACAAATCTCAAAGGAAACTAAAGCCATCTGAGACTGTGACATGGGCTCGACATTGGCTTCATAATTTCCCAGGGCATCTTCGCTATGGCCTTTCTGCCATGTCGATTCTTTCGAATGAAGGCGCAGGTGCGAATGCTTGGGAAATCCCCAAATAATTCTTACTTTCTTTATTTTAACATTTCGTCTTATTTGTTTCAATTTTCAGCCATCAGAATAAAGACTGTTGCATCGAAGACCAAGGAAGGGAGTAGTTCCCAAACAACTACTGAAGCTGATGACAATGTGCCCAAAGCAACTCCAACAATTACTCCTACAACAACAACAACAACAAACACCATTGCTCCAACTCCAACCATTTCTCCAACTCCGACAACTGCTCCGACCCCAAAGGTAAACAGTTTATTCTGGTATTTCGAATAGGCTTAAATTTATGATCAAAGTCTAACTTATGTTTGTACCATTTCAGACTAGTAAACTCCCACCAACCACTCCAAAGAAGAGAAAACCTAGTACCAGTGGGAAGACTCTCAAGGCTGGGGAAAGTTCACCAACGGCTTCGAAAAAGAAGCAAAAGAAAGATGATTCAAAGGATACTAACGTCTCTGGACTTGATTCCAGGGATGTTGCTCCCTTCCAAAAATCCAAAAATCCACCTTCGACCTCCAACGTAATGTTGGAACATATAGACAGCAATATTTCTTCAGACAATCCACTGGTGAATTGAATTCGAATTTTTAACAAAGATAGCTATTCGTACCTTAATACAAGTTTTATAATCTTTCTTTATTTGTGTAGGATGATTCAACTCCAGTCCCGACTACTTCGACTCCTCCCCCACAAACAGCTGCTCCGATCCATTCTTCTCCTCATGGAGATTCAAGTAATCTGGTGCAGAACAAAGGCTCCTCCAATATGGCGGTTCCAACTGGGGCTTCTGAACAGCCAGATGACCAAGGCACTTCGCCTCCTCTCAAGGAAACAAATGAACCAACACTTGAAGTTGCTGAGGAGGTGCCTCCAGAAACTTCTCAATAAAAATCCCCTCTCGAAATCCCTCAAGAGAGTAAAAAGGCAACTCAAACTGAAGAGGAAAAAGCCAATGCCTCTCAAGAGAGCGAAGATTCTAGCGAGGAAGGATCTCAGGACGAAAGAGGAGAATATGCTCAAGACGGTTCGAGCGAAGGAACGGAGTCTGATAATCACAGTAATGAAAACGATGACATCGAAGTAGTGGACCTAGTTGGTGATGAAGAAGATGATGAGGAGGAAAATGATGAAGGTGATGGTGTCCCTACCAATGAGCCAATGGAAGTCGAAATGGATGTTACTCCATTGCGCATGGAACTTCCTGAGTCCTCTCAACGTCAAATAGCTGAAGAAGAGTTAAACCTCTTAAAACGAAATGACCCTATTGGGTACATGAAGGCTAAGCTGGCTCAGAGGGACACTCCACTTCCTAAGGCCGGTGCTGGTTCGACCACTGATTCAACGGCTTCTGATGATAGGGTTGTACTTCTTCATAAGATTAGGAAGAAAATCCTTGACGTGGATCTCTTCGAAGTATTAAAGAAAGATAGTACAGCCTGCTTTATTATGAAGGGACTTCTTAATCAAGTTGACCTCACCAACTGTTCCCTGGAAGTTAGCACCATCCTGTTCGAACTTCAATCTTTGATAGATAACGTAACTGGGTGTCTCCTCCAAAACGAATCTGCCGCCAATAAAGTCCAAGAGAAACGAGCTGCAATGGACGCTGCTTATGAACATGCCTCGAAGCTTACTAAAGAAGTTGAAGAGCATGCCATGCATATCAAGCAAGCTAAAGCTGATTATGAGCTTCGAGCTCAATCCATTCTTCTCTGGGAGAAACAGATTCAGGAACTTCAATATAAAATTAAGGAGGCCCAACAACAACAGATAGCATATGAGACCAACACTTTTGGTAATCGATTCGAAGAGCTCCTGAATAAAGGACTTGCAGAGACAGAGGCAGCTGAGCAATTCAAGGGCGAAGTTGCTATCCTAGAAGGAGCCAAGCGCTTCAATCAACAAAAGCTTGTGTCTTTTAGGAGTATTTTCGATCGATTAAGGAACATCACTCATTTCTAAAGATTGTCTGTTTATTATACTTGGAATATTAATTCGACTGTAGTTTGTATTACCCGAACAATGCCATTTTGGCAACTTTAATTTACCATTTTGGCATATCTTCACTATGTTTGATTACGTTATCATTATTCGAATCTCCTGCAGGCGTGGCTTATATTTCTTTAAATATTTCCCATTAACCCTTAAGATTCGTTTATGATCATTTACTTCTTCGATCTCATACGCATTGTTCGAAAATATTTTTACTATTCGAAAAGGTCCTTCCCAATGAGGTGACCATTTACCTAAGGCTTTATTCTTCTTGTCCATGGGCAATATAACTTTCCAAACTAAGTCATTAGTACTGAATGTTTTACCTTTCACCCTTTTGTTATATGCCCTGGCTACTCTTTTCTTTTGCCTTATCAGGATCTCCAATGCATGCAATCTAACTTCATCCAACTCAACTAACTCATTCATCATCATTTCCCAATATAAAGAAGATGGGATTTCATTTTGTCTTTGAATTCGAACTGATTGTAGATGAATTTCTACTGGTAAGACTGCATCATGACCAAATGTTAGTTGGAAAGGTGTAGTGTTAGTGGCTTCTTTAGGAGATGTTCTACAGTGTAATACGGTGAACTGACTTTTTGGATTTTTGTATCGCAAATGTGCGGATAGCAAGAGTCGCCACCGACTTTTATTTTTATTCAATTAAGGGAAGGTAAAAGTACAAAAAAAGACCTTCGTTAGATTCTGAATACGGGAGAATGGTTATGAAAAGGGAAGGTATTAGCACCCCTTTCCATCCGTAGTTATCTACGGGCTCTTAGTTGCTTTATAGATCACTTTAAAATTTGTGCTTTCTGTGTGTTTGAAAAATGTTTTGAAAAGGCATTTCACTTTGACTTTGTAATGATTCATGTAGGAATGTATACAAAGTGTTCGGAAATGTTTTGTTTTGAAAAGAGTTTGTATTTTTGAAAAGTGTGAGGTGTGAAAAGTATTTGATTTGAGCAAGCAACTAAAAGACTTATTACCCACTCAGAATTTGGTTGTTTTTCGTACTTCTACATTCCTTTAGAATAGCGCTAGCCGTACCATTAGTTAGAGCACCTCCAGCGGTCTGTTTTGCTATTGGTTCGCCAGCTGTCCAACGGAACCTTTGTTTTTGCTTTCCAGTAAAGTTCCCCAGCTGGCAAACGTAAACAATACAAGCAACGGTTGTTTTTCATTTTTTATATTAAAAAATTAAAACTAGCCGTTGGCTAGTTACTTTCCTTTTTTTTTTTTAATTTTTTTAACTTATTTTTTTGTTTATAAATATAAGTTTCAAATTATTTTACCAACACAACATTTTTTTTACTTCTACTTTCTTTTAAATTTCAAATTCCTCTCTCACAATTTTATTATTTTACTCTTCAACTTTAAATTTTTTTTCCAACTATTTATTCTCATTAGGACAAATGGATCCTAATCAATTTCATTATCAACAAGCTATGTTCAATTTCATGCAAAATTATCAAAATCATAATCCTCAAAATTCTCAAATTCCATCGATGCCAACAAACCCCGCCATATTTTTTCCATCACCAAACAATCCAAATATGTATCATATACCTCAAATGAATTCTAATAGTATGGAATTTTCTACCCAAGTTCCACCATTTTCTACTCAAGTTGGTACTCAAGTCGTTAAAAAAAAATCTCGAGAGCAATTTATAAGGGATGAGGATATACTTCTTATCCAATCATGGCTCAATGTTTCAAAGGATCCAATTGTGGGAGTTGATCAAAAGGCTGAGAGTTTTTGGTTAAGAATAGCTGCCAATTATAACCAGTATCGTGGGCAATCGCGGGAAAAGTTAGGGGCAATTAAAATGCGATGGCATAGAATAAATGGTTTGGTTCAAAAATTTGTTGGGTGTTACAAACAAGTCATTAATTGAAAGAAAAGTGGGACATCAGATAACGATATCATGGCCTCTGCACATGCTTTTTTTGCTCAGGATGAAGGTACAACATTCAATCTTGAGTACGCATGGCGATTGTTAAAAGATGAACCTAAATGGATGGGAGAATCGATTGGAAATTCTTCAAAAGTAACAAAGACTTCTGCTAGTGGGGCATCATCGGCTAACTCAGATACACCTTCAAGTTACGAGTTTAACTCATCATCACCAATGGAGCGTCCAATGGGACAAAAAGCAGCAAAAAGGAAGGGTAAGGCAAAGGAAATTCCAAATGCAACACAAGATGCAAGGAATAAAAGAGCAGCAGCAATGGAAAGACTAGCTCAAAGTAAGGAGGACGAGCTAGAATTAAAGGCAATGCAAATCATCATGAAAGACACTTCTACTATGAGTGATAGTCAACGAGATATTCATGAAAATATTGTAATAAGATGAAAAAAAAATATGGATTGTAGTTAGTATCACTTATGTAAAATGGACATTAGTACCACTTTAAATTATCAACACCTATGTAAAATGGTCATTAGTACCACTTTAATTTATCAACACCTATGTAAAATGCTCATTAGTACCACTTTAAATTATCAACACCTATGTAAAATGGTCATTAGTACCACTTTAAATTATAATAAATATTATGTTATTCAAACTAGCCGTTATTCAAACTAGCCGTTATTCAAACTAGCCGTTATTCAAACCATTATATACACTATCACTTATGTCATTGTTTTCCCATTCTCATCTTATTCTTCTATCATACTTCTCTAATTCTTCTCTCATTTTTCTATCACTCTTAATTCACTAAAATGGATTCAGACAATTCAGATGATTTCGACCAAGAATTTTGGGAGTTGATTGAAGAAGAATTTATCGACGATAGTGATGAAGAACAATTGCTTGAAAATGAACGTCAATCTGGAAGTTCATCTATGCCAAAGAGAAGAACAATGGTAGATCGTAGTCGTGAAGAAGGGCACAATCGATTATTCAATGACTACTTCTCGGAAAAGCCAGTATACACAGATGTTCAATTCCGAAGAAGGTTCAGAATGCATAGGCATGTATTTCTTCGAATTGTAGATGCCCTTGGAAATCATGATGAATATTTCCAAATGAGGGTTGATGCAACCGGTAAAATGGGTCTTTCACCATTGCGTAAATGTACATCCGCTATTCGTATGTTGGCGTATGGGTCTCTCGCGACGTAGACAAATATGTTCGAATAGGTGAAAGCACTTCAATTGAGTGCTTACAAAGATCGTTCGGGCGTGAATGCTGTATTTGGGGCCGAGTATTTGAGAAAGCCTAACAACACTGATGTTGAACATCTTTTACAAATGGGAGAGTCACGTGGCTTTCCAGGTATGTTGGGTTCCATTGATTGTATGCATTGGGAGTGGAAAAATTGTCCTGTTGCATGGAAAGGACAATTTTGTCGAGGTGATCATGGAAAGCCCACAATCATGCTTGAAGCAGTGGCATCACAAGACTTATGGATTTGGCATGCTTTTTTTGGTATTGTTGGTTCAAACAATGACATTAATGTGTTAAACCAATCCAACGTGTTTAACGATATTTTGGAAGGACATGCTCCCAATGTGCAATATACAATCAATGGAACACCATATAATATGGGGTATTATTTAGCCGATGGTATATATCCTGAGTGGGCTACATTTGTGAAGACCATTTCAATGCCACAAGGAGAGAAGAAAAAATCATTTGCTCAACATCAAGAATCAGCTAGAAAAGATGTGGAGTGGGCATTTGGAGTGCTTCAATCTCGATTTGCAATTGTACGTGGTCCAGCGCGTGCCTAGCACATGGACACCCTCAAACATACCATATATGCGTGCATCATATTGCACAACATGATTGTTGAAGATGAACGACATACATATGGAGGTAATTTTGATTACTCTTATGATAATGTGGATAACAATCACTCAACAACTGAAACATTTAGCGGTCCTCATCCGAATCTTGCAACAAGACTACAAAGAAGAGCAAATATTCGTGAAAAACAAGTTCATCGTCAACTTCAAGGAGATCTAGTCGAGTATATTTGGGAACGTTTAGGACATGAAGATGATGAAATTTAAGTTTGATTAATTTATGTGATGTTATTTATTTTTATTGTTTTTAATTATATGTAATGTATTTGAAATTAATTTTAATTATCATTTTAAATTATAAGTTTAATTTGAATTTTATTTATTTTATATAAATTTTAATTTAAATAATTTAAATTATTATTTTAAATGATATAGAATTTAATATGAATAAAATATTAATATATAAAGTAAAGTTGTGGGACCCATTATGAGTTCTTTAGAGTTGCACCATTGGAGTGAAAAATTAGTTGGGTTGCTTCAAGCTGACGTGGCTTAATGGGTCCTGCAAAGAACCCAAAATTGAGTTGCACCATTGGAGATGCTCTTAGTAGGTAGCTCCATTCGTTGGATGTAAGCGGGACATTCGAAGGGACATCGTATGGTCATAGAAGGCAACTTGTAGGAAGTATCCTAGCACATTCGAAGGGACTATCATCATTTTTCGTAGGCGACAATCGAGGGTCAAGATCATGTATTCGGAGGCGACATCGTGGGTCTATGATCTTTGTATCGAAGGGACTATGATGATTTGTTTTGAAGGCAACGGTGCTAGAATACCTCTACGTTCGAGGGACATGACCATTTAATCGAAAGGCAACGAGAGAGAATTACCCTAAGGGGTGCATGTGTGAAAGAGTGTGTCAAATTCAGATATATGTTAATCTTGGAAATTAGTGGGCTAAGTTCAATTTTATCTTGCCATACACGCCTAATTACTAGCAATTTATAGGGTGCGGAAATTAAAATGCGGAATGTAAAAAGCGGAAATGTAAAGGTGCGGAAAGTAAAACCTACGCTATTACATGGCTTTGGGGCAGATACATAATCAGAAAATGCGGAAAATAAAAGCCTAATTGAAACTATTACATCCCATGAACAGATACATTATTGGAAAATGAAATAAAAAACGGAAGAAACGTCTGAATCGGATGAACCTGTGAAACAAACGAGAAATCGGAAAATATGATGAAAACAAAATAAGAGAAAATGTTAGAAAAAATGCAAATTTTAATATGAGAAAATTATTATATGCTGGAAATAAGATAAATATATTAAAATAATTTTTTGGGATTTTTTAGATGCATTTTAGTAATTAAAAACTAATTTACAATGATTTAAATGCTAAAATCAAAATAAAAATAAATATGCATGCAAAAAGATATTTTTTAATTTTATAAATTAAATAAACATTTTTAGGAAAATACTGTAAAAAGAATAAAATATTTTGGTAATTTTTTAATGCAGAATAAAAATGTAGAAAACAATTAAAATGATGCAAAAATATTAAATAAATAGAAAATATGAAATAATTGAAAAATATGCAGTTTTGAAGAAAAAGATGCAAAACCGGTGCCAGCAGGAGTTGAACCCATGACCTCTTGGAGTATCTTTGCAAAACAACGCCTTAACCACTGGATCAGAGTGCATTTGGTGTTTGAATTATGAAACCAATGGTTTATAACTGATGACGCGTCCATGATATTTGAAATTCAAACCAAGTCAGCGTGTGGACCCCATTGTTTATGAATGAGCGAATCAGAGACGCCCGTTGTGCCACGCCAGTCCCTCGCCGGTCAGAGAGAGTCAACGACGCCGGAGCTAGGGCTCCGGTCGTCTTCTCCGGTAGCCACGATTTTCCAACCTGCAAAACACGAAATTTCAAAGCAAAAGAAGGGTCCTGTCCACCTATTTCGACCATTCCGAATTCAATGGAAGCATTGGTTTCGACTGAATCGGCCTGTACAAGCCGGTTCGAAGCTTCTCAAGTTTCTAACCCTAACAATGGCATGCTTGGATTTCTACGTGGAAACTTTCATGTAATGCATCAAACATGATCTAATGAATGCCCTGGACACAAACAAATACATGAAAACGATTAATAATGCATGGAATTATGAAATCGAAATTTGGAAAGTTTGCAAACCGGTGAGAACTCAAGGGTACGTTCTGGGCAGCCTGGGCTTGAGGTATGAGTATGGATCGATTGCTGGGAACCTTAGGAACAAGAATGGATGGAAAGTTTGGGCTGAGAACGGCTGGAGATAAGAATTCGAATTTTCAAGAATGTATGAAAAATTTGCAAGAGTTTGGGTTTGTTTTTAGGTTAGGGTTTTGTGTCTGAGGCTGGGCATACTGCTGGGTATTTATAGGAGAGAATTGGATGGCAAAAGAGTGGAAAAAAGATTGCTCATTGATCATGCAAATATTTTCTTTTAAAATAAAATCAAATATTGAAAAATATATGATTTTCTCATCAATGCCATGGCTTGCACGAATTTGGGAAGTGTAGTGGGCTTTCTTGGACATTTAGAAAGATATAAAATCATTCCTTTTGAAAAAAATATTTAATTTTCATATTTTATATAATTTATTTTTGAATTAAATGTTCTAAAATTCAAATATAAATCATAAAAATAGAAAATAACCAAGGCCAAGCATTTATGGGTCAAGAATAACATCATGAACAAGTTTGGATCAAAAGATTATAGGCCCATTTGGAAAATTTTGCAATTTGACCAATATGTCCTTTTGTGCAATTGTCCAAAATTCCCCAACTTCTGAATAGTGTATCTTGCTCAATTTTCCACATTTTTGAGAGTTCTTGGACTTTTTGGAAAGCTCTAAGAGTCCTCTAAACAATGTCTTTGGTTTCACTTCAATTGGAGTTACCATGCTCAATATATCTTCAAAACAAAAAGTTGACTTTTTGTTGACTTTGAAAATGACCTGTAATGTTTTGAGCTATACCTCTCAAATGAAGCATTTTTTGGACATTCTTGTGAGACATGAAGTTGTGAGAATTGAATTTCCTTCAAAACAAGAGGTGGTGGAAAAATTTCGAGAAAGTATGAGAAAGTTATGATCACCAAAGTTTGGTTGACTTTTCACCTAGAAACCCTAATTTAGAAAGTTTGACTTTTGAGCAAATCTTGAGTTTTCTTGATGAATCATGATCAACCCTTGATCAAATGATGAATTTAACTTCAAAATGAGGATGTTGACCAAAATCGAAGTTTTGGTATGTTGACCACATTGACTTTTGACCAATCGATTTTCAACCATCGAGCAATTTCGAGGAAACTTGACTTGTGAAGCTTGAAACTTGACATGGAGAATCTTTGAAGCATATGAGGAAGCATGAAAACCATTGGAGGTGTTAGAAGTCTATCTGGATCTGAGAAATGCCAAACCCTAGTTTGGGTTGATTGTATAGGAGAGTGTTCATCTTGATCAACTCTTGAGGAGTTCTTGAGCATGGATGTATGGAATGTCTTGAGAGATATGAGGGCAAATTTTGGGGTATGACAGCTGCCCCTGTTCAATCTTCTTGTACTGGAAGGGTTAGATTGGCATGCTTTGCCTTTCGTGACCTGGAGGTAGAAGATGATTGAACACTAGAGTACACCTGAAAATTTGCACTCGCTGTGTGGTGAAGATGCGGGAATGGGCTTACAGATGCCATTTGGAGAAGTTGAAGATTTTGCCGGGGAATGAGCCGCACGCTAGACTCGAGATTGCCGTATAGGAGATGGGCTTAAGATGCCATCCGGGAGGATTGATGCTGGGGAGTGAGCCGTACGCTAGGCTCTGTAGATACTTCTGGAAGGAGATGGGCTTAGGATGCCATCCGGAAGGAGTCATACGTTAGACTTTGTGCTCGCCTTTTGTATGAAGTTATTGGTTTGTATTTGGTTTTTAACCAAATATGCAGCATTCTGAAGGCGAAGAGACGTTGACAAGTAGTCGGAGATGGGCTTAAGATGCCATCCAAGGCAACTGAGTCGTACGCTAGACTCTCGTAGTTACTGTTGATAATAAGAGGGGGTCAGAATAGTTCTTCGTCGTCGCCCGAGGGACAAAATGTGGATATTTCCCTGTTGTGCATCGGGTGTTGATCCATTGCCTGTTATCGGAGGATAACTCATGATCGTTCGGATAAGGTTTCCCGTCTAGTTTCGGGTATTAATCCTGGATCCGTTGTTGGAGGACAACGAGGTTGGTCGTTCAGATAGCTTTCCCGTCTGGTTTCGGGTATTAATCCTGGACCTGTCTGCGCCGGAAATGGCTTTCACCTGCTTTGGAGAAAACAAGAGAAATTTTGATAGAATATTGTTAGTCTTATGCAAAGTATGATGCATGACGATGCGTATGAATGATATATGCACAAATTATGATATTTATGAATAATGTACGAATGATGGATGCTGTGGTATTTCAAAACATATCCATCTTGAGGAAGATGTGAACATTCTGCTTGAAGATTTCTGACTTCTGCTTGGGGATGAGACGGATCGGAAACCTTGAGAAGGAATATAGTTTTGAATCCTCCGATGCACTATCTGACCAAGTCTCGAGCCTAGATACTGTTGTGGACGGTGAAGATCGAGAAACACGTTGTTGAAGATCTCATACATAGACTCCGCTGGGGGGAGGTTAGGAGGTATTCTACTGGAGAATCTTGTGTATAGATCCTGCCGAAGCGCATTTGATAAATGCTTGGAGACCGGGTTGGAAGGATCTGGAGCCCGTCGGAATCTCTGGCTGGGGAATAAAAGGTGTAAGTTTCCTCCGATGCACTATCTGACCAAGTTTCAAGTCTGGACACTGCTGCTGCCGGGGAAAGAGGATTGTTGAAACGCATCCTGCTGAGGATAAATGTCTCTGTTGGAGATAAAACTGCTGACGATGATGAGATTGAGCTATCTGGACTAGCGGAAGGAGATTCTGTACTCTGATGAGGAGAATTTGTAGTGAGTGGTATCTCTGTGGGGATTGTACCCTGCAGGGGAATGTATGGGTGACTTTAGTCGTCATCACAATCCCTGGAGTCCGTAGTAAGTACTCTTGCATGTTCACTTTTCGTATGTTTGCGAACAAGTTCTTATTGTCGGATGCGTATAATCATTCAAAGCGGACGTTTGGACTTTATGCAAACAACAAACGACAAAAAATTGTAAAGAGAAAGGAACTTGTATTTATTCGAACGATGGCGTATGGCCGAGTAGTTTATACAAGAGAAAGGTAAAAGGCTATGCGGAAACAATCTCGTTAAGTTCCCACTATGCTAGTACTCATATATTTCAACTATCTCATCTCCTTGCTGTCATTAGAAAGTGATTGAATTGATCTTCGCCATTTGAACTTGAATGCTGATAGTAGTCCGAAAGTAGGTGATCTGAAAGAGACATAGTCGTACGCTTAAATCCCTAGGTTCCCCTAAGGTATCCCAGACTTTCTTCTGAGGAATGCTACCAACTCTATCCTCTCCTTTTGTATCATCATCTCCCCATCCTGTGGGCTTGACGTCTTCGATTGGGATTTTCGAACTCTCTAGAGCAGAATATTTTACCAGATAATCGAACTTCCCACTGGGTTCACCCAAGGTATCCCAGATCTCTTTCTTAAGGGAGGGTTGCTTTGTAATTTGGACTGTTTCTAGTTTGAGCCTCAGACCTTCAGTAGCTTGTACCAATTCTCGCCTCTGGCTCTCCTGGCCCTCAGTAGTCTGGATTTCTTTCGAAACAATAGATGGCGCTGGTTCGATCGAAGTCTCTAGTTGTTTGTGGATGTCTTCAGTGACTCCATTGTTGACTTCGACCAGCACCCAACTTTCACTCTCAGTGCTTTCCTCTTTCAATGTAGTGGCCCCTTGGTCTGCTTCCACCATATTGATTTCTCCAATGCTCGAAGGCTCGGAGTAGTTGGTGTCTGCAATATCCAGAGGGTCTTCATCCACTTTCATTTTTGGTTTGTCAACAAACTTTAATCTGCCTTCCTTAATTGCGTTTTGAATCAAATCCCTGAAAAGAAAACACTGTGAGGTTTTGTGGCCTAGAAAACTATGATATTTACAAAACCCTCTTTTCTTTCTTTGATCTAAAGGAGGTATTTTGACATTTGATGGCACAATCAACTCGCCATCTTTGACAAGCAGATCGAAAATCTCATCACACTTTGTCACATCGAAGGTATATACCTTCTTTGGGAATTTGTCACTTTTCTCGTTTTCAACAATTTCTTTCCCTTTTGTGGGAACTAATAGTTTACAAGAGTAAGGTGGAGCCTGTTTTAATTCAGCGAGATCCACTTCGACCTCTTCGAAATCAGGATAGTCTTCGACTTCCTCAGTTTCGACATAGGAAATTCTTTCTTTCTTATTGCTTTTGAAAGCCCTGGCCTTCTCGGCCTTTAGTCTTTCGACTTGTCGAACCCTATCTGCTAATTGAGCCATATCCCTCAAGTATTGTGTGTCTAATTTCTTTCGAATAGAATAGTCCAGGCCACCAGCGGCCATTTCGACTAATTCATGTTCAGGAACTACTGTGAAACACCTAGATTTCAAGAGTCTAAACCTATTTAAGTATTCGTCTATGGGTTCAGTAAACTTCCTCTTAACACTTGCTAGTTCCTTTAGACTTATCTTGGATTGTCCCATATAGAATTGTTCGTGGAATAACCTCTCCAAGAGAGTCCAGGTGTCTATTGATCCAGGGGGCAAAGTGGTGAACCATGTGAAAGCATTCTTAGTGAGGGAACTTGGGAAGTATTTAATCCTAAGGTTCTCATTATTCGCTATGTCTCCTGCTTCGGTCAGATATCTGGCTATATGTTCGACCGTTGACTCATTGGTATCTCCAGCAAACTTTGTAAACTTAGGGATCTTGTATCCCCTTGGTAAATCAGTATGGATTACATAATCTGCTATGGGAGAAGCATAATTTGGCCTTCTAATCCCTGTAGTAATACCGTTTTGGGCCATAATCCTCTCTATCATGGTGGTTAGGTTATTTTCTGCCAAGATATTGTCATTTCGAATTCTATGGACAACTGCATCAGCATCTTGGTTTCGACCTACCATGACCACTCCTCTAGGTTGTTCTTCTCGAAACATTGGGGCTTCTAATCTTTTGACCCTTACCCCTGGTTCCATTATTCCCCTTTGTGGTTCCTCTCGAATCACTGGGGCATCTAATCTTTCGACCCTTGCTAGTGGTTCTATCAACCCCCTTTGTGGTTCCTCTCGAATCACTAGGGCATCTACCCTTTGTGCCCTTGCCCCCAAATTAACCCCCTCTCTGACTGTCCTATAAGGTGGGTCATCAGCAACTTGTTTGATGATAGGTATGTTCGCTCGAACCAATGCCTGGTTCTGCCTACGCCTCTCTGGCGGAGCGAAGAAATCTGTTATTCGACTCATATTATCTACGTTTTCTCTGTTTGTCACAGTTACATTTTGTACTATTGGGGCAAAGATTTCTTGCATAGTTTGCGCTAACACTCCTGTCATATTATGGTTACTATCATCCATTAATTGCCTAAAAGCTATCTGATTTTCTGTGGTTAGGATAGGCAATGCACTATAACCTACTGACCCTTGGTTATTTGTCATGAATTGATTGGCCCCAGAACCAGACCCTAATTGTGGTGACGTGTTCGAAGTCAAAGTTTGTAAACCTGCCATAAAAGATGTTGGCATCCCATAAGGGGGATTTCTGGGTCTATTGCTATCGAAACTGGGTGGTCTAGTTGGTGGTGGGGTAGCGAAATGGGTTTGTACCCCACTTTGTGGGACAGATCCCCCAATATAACCAGTGGTCCCTGTATTTCCTAGGGTCGAATTGTTTATCGACATGCCACTTGTTCCGTTCGTGGCCATATTACTAGTCGAATATGCAACTGACTGTGCATTCGAAGGGATCGCGCTGGACGTTCCCGTCAAAACAGACGCATTAATGCCTGTTCCATGTGGGGCGTTTTGTTCCCCTTGTTGATTATTTGGATTAGACATCCTACTATTTCGTTTCCTTCTGGGTAAGGGTTGGTTACTATCAGTTATTCTACCACTCCTAAGGTTCATATACCAACGAACTTTGTTTACTCAGAAAGAACTTTTATAATAATTATGTCTTACAATCCTTATTTGTAAATTTGTAGCAACCAATGATAGTCCCACCGGGTGTGCCAATTTGTTCACAGTGATTTCTGGTGAAACAACCGCTAGTCCTCCAAACTATCAAATAAGCGTTATGATTGTTATTCGATTCCTCTGGTTACTTGCAGGATCGACTAGATTGATCCTATGGGGTATTGGTTGTTTTGATAGAATTAATAACAGAATAAGGATTCATGTTTAAGACTTATTTTTGAATGTTTTATGTACGTCCAGTGTGTTTCGATCACGGCATTCAGTAACTTAATGCCATGATTAAATAAAGATACATAATATTGACTTGAATGAGTAAATAAACAAAGATTCAATTTACAAAAGAAATGTAAGTGCAGGAATGCTTAAATGACTTTTAAATGTAAAAGACTTTTTAAAGTAAAGGCATGAATTGTAAAAGACAAGAATGTAAAAACAAGTATGTAAAAGCTTTCTGGAAAATAAGAGCGTCAATGTAAAAGTTTCAGAAAAGTAAAGGATTTCGAAATGGAAGAAAAGCGTTTAAATGCAAGGAAAGTTAAATGACTTTGAATGTAAAGAATTTAAAAGACATTGATGCAAGATAAAGATAAACTGGAAAGATAAAGATGCATTATTGAACGATAAAAGTTTTGGTGCAATCATACGTACATCATTCGAGCATTCGTTTCCCTAGCCATGTGGTATTTTGAATGTTTACTGAATTTTAGTACAATAGATATGACACACGAAATCCTAACACTAAGACTCCTATTTATACTATTTCGACCATAACGGTCTGACTTATGAGATCTTGCCACGTTCAGAACATGCAGGACACTGTGCGTTTCTAGCTTCCACGCGTCTTTGAACTGTCTCCAGCGCATATGTTCTAACTTCCAATTATCCCGCTCGCGTTTGAATTTCAAATGCCTTGACCACTTCGACTTCGAACTCACTTCTCAGATACAACCCTACTACCATTTCGAAGCTTGCTTTACATATATCATCATAATTTCCATTCGAAGCTCCAAGTTTCAGCATATCCATTCGAAGAGCCAATTCTTTCATTCCGAACTATGACATTTCTTCATTCCAACGAACACTGACATTGTTTCATTTCGAGCTCAATGATTCCTATTCGAATCATAGATATCAAAATCTTCAGCCAACAGTAGGACACTACTAATTCTTCATAACTAAGGCCCTTATCACAAGAATACTTATCAGATCCTTACCTTCCAATTAAAGCTACATTCTTTGTAGTTTCTTTACTTTTAACATTACTACCCTTTCTGGTGTTAGAAGAAATGTTCTGAACATCTGGTCCTAGCTTCATCTTGTTCAACAGCGGATTAAATTTCCTCCCAAGAAGCATAATTGTTTTTGCAATCCTTCATCAGTGTCATAAATAATGGAAGTGCATTTACTTTAGGGTGGTACCAAAGGGGAGGTGGCAAAGGTTGTGTACGTGAGATGAGAGGAAGTGTGAAATTTTAAGGTGTAGGGCGAGATATGGAGTCACCAATTTGAAGTATTTTAACCATGCATTTCTAGGTATGTGCATGGTTGTTGAGGAAGGGATTTCTCTCTGGCTTAATATTCTTACTGCTAGGTGTAACGCCCTGAATTTAATTAATTATTTAATTAAATTATGTACGGATTTAATTATTGGATTTAGTCGAAGTTGAGAATTAATCAACGTAATTGAATTATTTAGTCGGTTTAATCGGGAGAATAATAAAGAATAATATTATTTATTTATTGGACTATTATTATTTAAGTGAATTGGATTGAATTGTTGTGTGGTGAATATCATTGAGAATGTGTGAATATTAGGCCCATTAAGCCTATATGAGGAGAATTATATTATTTGGATTATATTTGAATAAGTAGTGTATATATCCCATGTATAAGGAAAACAAAAGGAATTAGGTTTGTGAAGAAAGAAAAAGAAGGTTGATGTATGTGAGAGTAAAAGGAGAAAACAAGGGTTTGTGGATTAAGCCGCCGGAAGAGAAATTGCAGATCATAAAGCTGAATTGGAATATGACTGGAAATTGGGGAATTCGAACTGTCGTTAAATCCAGGTAAGGGTGAGGTTCTTACTCTATAACTGGGTTTATGATGAATCGTATGTGGGGATGGAATTGTATAAAATTATCTCTGTTTGTGTAGAGTATGTGTAGATTAAATTGTTGATTTTGTACCAGTGTTGTTAATGTTTATCGATCGATGAAAATAAGGGTGTTTGTAAATTGTGTGTGGCTACGATTGAGTTGATTCACTGGAATTGTGTATGTGCGCCGTAAGAAAATTAAATCAATCATAATTTCAAGGTTAGGTAGTGAAGGGGATGTAATTTTGGGAAACATTTATGGAACCGAACCAGAGGATAATACAACAAGAAGAATGAAATTTTGAGATGGGGGCCACCCAGGTTGGGGGTGAACGCCCCATGGTGTTGAGAAAGAAGTGGCTTTGCCACTTTACTTCAAGGGCGTGCGCCCCTTGGCTAAATGGATGGGCAGGGCGGGTGCCCTATGTTATGGGGTTAAGGGATGGGACGACCGTCCTTTGTCGCTTATGCTTAGTTTGTGTCTGTTAATACATGTATACTTCTATGTAAATTAAATTACATTACTTTGTGTATTAATTCAATTGGCTCAGTAACATTGGAAAATAAATATGTAGCCGTTAATAAAGAGGTACATTGCAGTTTAGCATAGAAAAATAATAGTAGTATAATTAGAATAAGGAAAGGAAGAAAACAAGATAATATTGATAAATGCACCAAGGGGGCGGACGCCCATGGCCTTGGGAAGGTGTTCCATTTCGTCATTTTGTGTGTATCTCTCCCTATAAGTACATATGTGAATTAGTAGCATAAGGCTATATGAAAAAGGAAGTATAAAGTTGGAATGACCGTACTTTGCTTATATGGGACTGCATGTGTTTCTTTGTGTTTTCTTAAATAATATTTGTATTGTTGCAGTATGATAGGCATTTGGTGTTACTTAGTAACTTAACTTTAAAAATATTATTTTAGTATACTAAATAGTTAAGTCTGGTAGTATGAAAAAAATAGAGAGAGGAGATACATACGTAACAGTAAGTTAGGTAATATATAGTAATGATGGTTTATGGGTTAGCAGGTTTAGCAGTACACGAAAGAACAACACGTGATAAATTATAATGACGGTGTAATTTTAGATGCAGGAAATTAATTATATTTGCAATATAATTAGACCGTGATAATGTATTATTTGATAGTAACAATAGTACTTAAAATCAGTACCGAATTAGCCGAACTAGTGAATTAAGCGGAATAATTAGTTGTTCGGAATTAATCGAAATTTGTCGAGGTAGTTCGTATATGTTACTAGGTAATTGTGATTGGTTTATTTTGTGAAATTTTATTGAATATGTGGTGTTGTTATTTTGTTTGTGAATTATTAATGAAGCGTATTATTGTTGTATGTTGTGGTTGTTTTATGCAAAGTTGCAGGATGTGTCAGTGACGATGTTTATCTCTATTTATTGGTAAAGAATTTGGTGATATAGGCTTATGTTTGGCGACGTGAATTTGTTGTTTATGTTGTGTGACGTGCGTTATTGAGTTACGTATATTTGCATACTTGTGAAGGCCTGTATTGGCGGATTTGAGAAGGAGGCTTATGCCTTGTGCCTCTATTAATTGGCAATTGGTGAAGAGGGCTGAAGCACTGTTGGTACCACATGCATATGCACTGTTGTGTCTCATTTGAGTTGTCATAAATGTGATTGTTGTGATGCGAAGTGAATTGTGTTGTGAAGTGATTTGTGTTGTCGTTAACCGTGAAGTGATAATTTTGTATGATTTAATCCTAGCATATTATTTATCATACACTTGTTTATATTGATAGATATCTCACCCCTTTATTTGTTGGTCATTGCCTTTATACTGGTAACGTGCAGGTAATGAAGAATGAAGATTTAGTTGCTGCTAGTTCGAGTCGGTGTTTTCGCTTTGATACGTAACACTCGGAGGGATATTTTTTCTATGTCATTTATATTGTTGGCTCTTGTTGTTATTAGTATAATTGTTGAATCTTAAGTGATGTTGTGAAATAAAAGTTGTTAAGTATTTTGGAAGTTGAACATGCTGTTTCAAGTTGTTTAAGTGAATAAAGATGATCAGTTGTTTTAAGTTGTATAACTATGAATTCCGCTGTGTAGTAATAAAAAGAATGTTTTGTTTTAAAAGTTGTTTCAAGTGATATGTGATTCCCTGATAACGAAAGTGTTATGTATCTGACATGTTCGTGTTGTATATGTTGAAATGTGACATCCCGTGCTTTGTTGAAATTTTTAATTACTCTAATTTTTAATATAATTTTGGGTAGAATTTTGGGTGTTACATTAGTGGTATTAAAGCAGGTCGGTCCGTCCGACCAGTGTTGCCTAATGTTGCTTATTTCTCTGTACGCGATAAGTGTGTGAAACACTGTCGATACTTGTTGTGTTTTTTATATGTTGTTTTGCAGGAAGTGAGTTGAAGCTATGTGGGGGAGAAGCGTTGCTTCTCGGATGTGTTCGGTTATGGGATATTTGTTTAGTATGTTGTTGTTGGCTCCGTTGTAAGCATTGATGGAGTTTTGTTGTTTCTCGAATTTGAAGGTAACATAAAGTTAAGATTCTAGTTGCTTAACAAGTTGGTATGTCTTAGAAAAGAATAATTGTTATAAGATGTAATTTAGTAAGTTGTTGTTTAAGTAGGGCTTGCTGTAGAATTATTGGGATTGATTGGAAAAGTTGTAGAAGTTATTGGAGTTGTTGGGATCTTTAGACCGTGAGTGCAAGTTGAAAAAAGAATACTGTTAATGTTGGTGATGATGGTTTATACTCCATTATGCTTGTTGGCTATCTATTGACAAATTAAGGAACTGATCACCCTTAATCTCTTGTTGATAGTAGACGGAATCGTATTGGATGGTATAAGATTATCTCGCTATCTTAATGGTGAGCAAGTGGTGGATGTTATCACAAGAATGTTGTTAAGGTGAGGATACCATGTTGTATAAGAAAGTAAGCGAATAGTAGTTGTTACTATTTTGTAAGATGATGTTCCAAGGTATTGTTAAAATGGTTGGCAAGTTAGTATAGATTAATTTGCAAGAGTATTGGAAGATTGAAGTATATGTATTGGATTCAAACCGAGATTGGGTTGTTGTTAAATCGAAAGATTGGATACGAATGTAGTGTTAAGGATGGTTGTGTCAGATGCATTTTCGAGGACGGAAATATCCTAAGTGGGGGAGAGTTGTAACGCCCCGAATTTAATTAACTATTTAATTAAATTATGTACGGAGTTAATTATTGGATTTAGTTGAAGTTGAAAATTAATCGGCGTAATTGAATTATTTAGTCGGTTTAACCGGGAGAATAATATTAAGAGTAATATTATTTATTTATTGGACTATTATTATTTAAGTGAATTGGATTGAATTGTTGTGTGGTGAATAGAATTGAGGAGGTGTGAATATTAGGCCCATTAAGACAATATGAGCATAATTATATTATTTGGATTATATTGGAATAAGTTGTGTATATACCCCATGTATTAGGAAAAAAAAAGAATTAGGTTTGTGAAGAAAGAAAAAGAAGGTTGTTGTACGCGAGAGAAAGAGGAGAAAACAAGGGTTTATGGTTTAAGCCACCGGAAGAGGAATTGCAGATAGGAAAGTCGAATCGGAATGCAACCAGAAATTGGGGAATTCGAACTGTCGTTAAATCCAGGTAAGGGTGGGGTTCTAACTCTATAACCGGGTTTATGATGAATCGTATGTGGGGATGGAATTGTATGAAATTATCTTCGTTTATGTAGAGTATGTGCAGATTAAATTGTTGATTTTGTAACAGTGTTGTTAATGTTTATCGACTGATGAAAATAAGGGTGTTTGTAAATTGTGTGTGTCTACGATTGAGTTGATTCACTGGAATTGTGTATGTGCGTTGTAAGAAAATTAAATTGATCATAATTTCAAGGCTAGGTAGTGAAGGGGATGTAATTCTGGGAAAAATTTATGGAACCGAACTAGAGGGTAATACAACAAGAAAAATGAAATTTTGAGACGGGGGCCACCTATGTTGGGGCGGATGCCCCATGGGGTTGAGGAAGAAGTGGCTTTGCCACTTGAGCTCAAGGGCGGGCGCCCCTTGGATACATGGATGGGGAGGGCGGGTGCCCTATGTTGTGAGCTCATATGCTTAGTTTGTGTTTGTTAATACATGTATACTTCTATGTAAATTAAATTACATTACTTTGTGTATTAATTCAATTGGCTCAGTAACATTGGAAAATAAATACGTAGCTGTTAATAAAGAGGTACATTGCAGTTTAGCAGAAGCATTGAAAAATAATAGTAGTATAATTGGAACAAGGAAATGAAGAAAATAAGATAATATTGATACATGCACCAAGGGGTGGACGCCCATGGCCTTAGGAAGGTGTTCCGTTTCGTCATTTTGTGTGTATCTCCCCTCATAAGTACATATGTGAATTAGTAGCATAAGGCTATATGAAAAAGGAAGTATAAAGTTGGAATGACCGTTGATCCGCTGTCGCATTCAGATAAAAAAATGAGTATTCTTGTAAGAAGGCAGTATAGTGACAATGGGTAGAATATCGTTCTCAAAGATTCTTATATTATTATTAACTAACTAAAATCAAATCTAATGAGGGGTTGATTGGTTTAAGGTTCGGTTTAACAAAACACAGTAAATAAGTGATTATAAAAAAAACTAAAACGACAATTTACTGATTCGGTCCCTGCCTATCATTGACTATCGTAATTCCAATCGCAGATTATCTATTCCTATTCGATTATAATACCCACTGACAAGCGTAATTGATAGTATAAGTTGTATGTTCGAATTATCCAAATTAAGCAAATGGGATTAAGTCTCATGAATTAAGCAAACATGAATTAGACAGACTCGATAACAAATTAAGCTAACGAAATCGTGACTATAGTTAGGATCATAAAATCAATCAAATTAGATCAATATAACCTATGTAAATCGAATTAAGCAAACAAAAGACATAGATTAATATTGAAAGGAATATAAACCTGAATAAGAATTACTACAATCTCAAGGTATCGGAACCTGAATACAATAAATTATCTGAACCGATTAGTTCTCCATGAGAATTATTACAAAAGCTTCCAAGTCTTTTATCAATGGTAAAAATGAGATAAAAAAAGTAGTGTTGTACGACTGAAAATACTTTTATCAGAATAAGGGTTTCACTCTAAAACAAACTGGGTCAGATTCATAACCCAGACCCAAAATAAATGACCCAAAACTTAATTATAAATAAAGCTGCAACTTCAATGACTTTTTCAACCTTTCTATAGTCCTAATCAGCTTTCCAACGCATGGTCAAATGCCTCGATCCAATTCCTTTAGCTCTAGTTATGAATGTTCTCACGAAAGCTGCAAATGCTGAAAAATAAAGTACGAAAATCAAATTAAACCAAAAATAAAGTAAATTGGAAAAACATTATAAAATATAAAAATAAATAAAGAAAATCGTAGAAATACTTAAATACAAATATGAAAGAATGCACATTAAAATGAACTGATCAACCGTACTTTGGTTACGTCGGACTACATGTGTTTCTTTGTGTTTTCTTAAATAATATTTGTATTGCTGCAGTATGATAGGAATTTGGTGTTACTGAGTAACGTAATTTTAAAAATATTATTTTAGTATACTAAATAGTTAAGTCTGGTAGTATGGAAAAAAAATAGAGAGAGGAGATACATACAGTAAGTTAGGTAATGTATAATGATGTTGGTTTATGGGATAGCAGGTTTAACAGCACACGAAAGAATAATAGGTGATAAATTATAATGACGGTGTAATTTTAGACGCAGGAAATTAATTATATCAGCAATATAATTATACCTTGGTAATGTATTATTTGGTAGTAACAATAGTACTTAAAATTAGTATCGAATTAGCCGAACTAGGGAATTAAGTGGTATAATTAATTGTTCGGAATTAACCAAAATTTGTCGAGGTAGTTCGTATATGTTAGTAGGTAATTGTGATTGATTTGTTTTGTGAAATTGTGTTGAATACGTGGTGTTGTTATTTTGTTTGTAAATTATCAGTGAAGCGTATTATTGTTGTATGTTGTGGTTGTTTTATGCGAAGTTGCAGGATGTGTCAGTGACGATATTTACCTCTATTTATTGGTAAAGAATTTGGTGATATAGACTTATGCCTGGCGGCGTGAACTTGTTGTTTATGTTGTGTGATGTGCATTATTGAGTTACATACATTTGCATACTTGTGAAGGTCTGTATTAGCGGATTTGCGAAGGAGGCTTATGCCTTGTGCCTCTATTAATTGGAAACTGGTGAAGAGGGCTGAAGCCCTGTTGGTACCACATGCATATGCACTATTGTGTCTCATTTGAGTTGTCATAAATGTGATTATTGTGATGCAAAGTGAATTGTGTTGTGAAGTGATTCGTGTTGTCGTTAACCGTGAATTAATAATTTTGTATGATTTATCCTAGCATATTATTTATCATACTCTTGTTTATATTGGTAGCTATCTCACCCCTTTATTTGTTGGCCATTTCCTTTATACTGGTAACGTGCAGGTCATGAAGAATGAAGATTTAGTTGCTGCTAGTTCGAGTCAGTGTTGTCTCTCTGATACGTAGCACTCGGGGGGATGTTTTGTCTATGTCGTTTATATTGTTGACTCTTGTTGTTATTAGTATAATTGTTGAATCTTAAGTGATGTTGTGAAATAAAAGTTGTTAAGTATTTTGGAAGTTGAACATGATATTTCAAGTTGTTTAAGTGAATAAAGATGATCAGTTGTTTTAAGTTGTATAACTATGAATTCTGGTGCGTAGTAATAAAAAGAATGTTTTGTTTTAAAAGCTGTTGCAAGTGATATGTGATTCCCTGATAACGAAAGTGTTATGTATCTGATATGTTCGTGATGTATATGTCGAAATGTGACATCCCGTGCTTTGTTAAAATTTTTAATTACTCTGATTTTTAATACAATTTTGAGTAGAATTTGGGGTGTTACACTAGGTGTGACTGCCTTGCGGTATTTTCATTTCAAGGTGATTGAGTTGGGGTAGAAGGATGTGTCCTCGTGGAAGTGATATATATCTTTCTTGGTTTTAATGAGGATGAGGACTTTGATTGGTTTAATACTAGTGGTAATAAGGTGATATGGAATGGTCTGGAAACTTTTTTCGGAAAGATGTGTGGACGAATTTGTGCATATTTTACATGTCTTTTAGGAACACATTCTTTAGTTTAAAGCAACAAGTTTTCCATGTTAGACATATGGGGTATTGGGTTCAGGGATAGTGGTTTTAGGATTTCAAGTGGCGACATATTCTTTTTGTCTATGAGTAAGAGCTTTTTGGTGGCCTAGTTCTCTCGTTTCTCGAAGTGGTTAAACCATACCTAGAAGATGTTTAGGCGTGAAAACATGAGGAGAAGGGTGTATTTTCTGTGAGATCTATCTATAGTCTTATCATCATTTTGGGAGAGGAGAACTGTTGGTCAGGTTGAGGGATTCAAGTTTTGGCCAATGGATAGAAAAATTGAACTCCTTTGAAAGTGTCCGTCTTCTCTTGACATGTGTTGCATGATAAGGTTCCATTTAGAGTGAATTCTCTTTACACATACAATTTTAGTTTATTCCAATAAGACGGGGTGCACCTTGTACTCGAAGTCAAGTCGAATGGATTGATAATTTATTTGATACTTCTAACCCCCAACTCCTAATTTATATAACTAATATAAAATCTCAGTTCTTTCCCTTGATCCAATAAATCAAATTGTTTATTTCATTTTTCTCCATAAGAATATAAGAATAAGTGTAGAGCTTGTTCCCCCATGTTTCGATTGCAATAGGAATGATGAATTTTAAATTCTTTCATCTTCTCTCATGTAACTTATGGGTCATAGTGGAGAACTTTAACCTCTTAAATGAAAAAAAGAAATCAATTTAAAGAAGCAAAGATGATATATGATTTAGTAGATCTTGAACCAAACTTTAATATCATTTTTTTAATTTGAATTTTGCATAATTCAATCTTATAAAATCATTTTGTTACGTGAAAATTAATTCACTTATAAACATTATAAACCTACGTTCATTTCATATATCACGCTAACATCACAACAACGACATCGAAATTACAATGCATAAAGTTGCACTAAAAAATAATCATTTAACACACTCAGTAACTCCAACTTAACAATTTCCAGAAAAATAAAATATAAATATAAACTAACAAACATGTGATGAAGAGTGGTAAGAGAGTGTAACCGAATAACTAACTAACAAACTGAAGTAGAAAACGGTTATTATTCAGTTGAGTTAGTTATTTTCATTCCTAGGCTCTATATATAATATAGAATGCATTCACTAATCTTCTCATACAACTCTTTCGTCTAATATTCCGTTCTTTCAAGAAGCATCAACTTCTCTTGACACTTGAAACTTAACCATGGCGGATTCAGAAGGAAATGGAGGAGGAGGTGGTGGTGGTGGTGGTGGTGGAGGACCACCAGAAGGAGGAGGAGAGAGAGGACGAGGAGGGAGAGGAGGAGGAGGTGGAGGAGGGCCAGGAGGAGGAGGCGGAGGAGGAGGGAGAGGAGGAGGAGGTGGAGGAGGGCCAGGAGGAGGAGGAGGAGGAGGAGGGAGAGGAGGAGGAGGTGGAGGAGGGCCAGGAGGAGGAGGTGAAGGTGGAGGAGGACCACCAGGAGGAGGAGGAATGACGGACTTTCAAAGAACTTTTGTGAGAGGCTGCTACTGGACGATAGGAGCATGTTTTGTTGCTGGAGTTATGGGTTGGACGGTAACAATTTCTTTTCTTTCTTGATAGTTATTTATGTTGCTTTCAAATTTCAACTTTCTTAATTATATCATGAAAATAATCGTTCATTCATGTTTTATCAGTTCCATTACATTGACATTCAGTTCCTCCGGCCGCCTCTTGCTGATCCACCGATGCCGCCTCGGAGCCCTTGAATACAACAAGCTGTGAACCATGGAATCTATCTTCGTTGAGGCAAATGAAGACAAACAAATTGTTCCCTCTCTGATCTTTTTCTTTCTTCCAGTAGTCATCATGTGAAATATTGTGTAGTATGAAGTGGTGTGTAATATGCACAAACTTCTTTACCTAGTTTTTTACTTTTAGTTTTACGCATATTGAAGAAAACGTATTCAGTTACTCTTTAGGTGCAAACGTGAAAGACTGTTATGATGTAGTTTTTGTTCATAAATAATGTGATTGATATGCAGATATTTCCTCTCTACGTTCATATAATTTTATCTTGTGTTAGCATCTTGCAGTTGAGTTAATTATGTCCATAAGTTTCTTGTGTGATGTAGTAGTTGCTATCATCAACTGCTGATAATAAGTCTGTATTTGAGTTGTTTGTTTCTACACAATTTGGGGGTCTTAGCATTGAATCTTTGAGGTCTAAGAATAAGGCAAAGTTTACTTGCTATTTGGGTTACTTCTAAAAGAGGAGTGGATATATTTCTTGAGGTAGATTTTCAAAAACAAATAATCTGGGGCTTTATATATGACTTATTCAAACCCATCAAATGACAATTCTAACTAATCAAACCCATCAAATAGTATTTGATTTTCAGAACTACTTATCTCACATAGAAACTGAGCCAAATATTTTAGTAACAGGTTACTTAGTCTCAGATGATGCTTCTAATGAAATGGTTACCATATCAAATATAGCACAAAATATGAAGAAAAAAAAATGATAACATCATTGTAGTGGAGAAAATAGAAATAGAATGTATAGAACTCTAGCTAGTTTGAGGTGAGAAGTGTGTGAAGAGAGAGTTTAATTCCTAAACAAGGACAAATCAGTTGCAATAGAATTATAGAAAGAGAGATGTTTTTGAAGAAAGAGCTAGCTAGTTGCATATATTTTATAAATCAACTACATACTCCTAGTTTCTTTTAATTCATGATCATTCTAATCACTTTAGTTTGACTTCCTTTTAACTTTGAATAAATTTCATAAATGTCAAGAAACTGACAGCAGTTTTATGTGCTCATATGGATTTTACTTTTTTTTTCTTTGATAAAGTGATTAATTGTTTTGATTTTAGATCAAAAGAAAAGACTCTGCTATGTAAACTTCAAATGGATTTCAGTTTGAATGCACAAGGTCAAGATGAGACCCGTAACAAAAAACACTTTAGAATATTTTCATTAAAACTGGCAAGATGAAGATGACGTTGAAAGAGTTAAATGCAATTTTTGTAGTACTGATTTTGTTACCCAAAAAACCCCAAGTCATTTCAAAATTATGAAACTTCACTTCTTAGTCAATATGTATTTATTCGTAAAAAAATTTAATTGAGCCTCTTCATAGTCTAGAGGAATTGTCTAGCCTAATCTCAATCAACCAAAACATGCATCATGATTTACTTAGAAAATACATTGTTGCACATGCTCTTTCTTTTAGTTTTTTTAGCATAAAAAAATCTGAGTTTGGGTGAATTATCTGAATTCATGTGTTGAAATGGTCTCTAAAAATATCATGGTGTCATATATTGAAAAAATATATATACAATAAAGATCTTAGAACATGGTTTAGTTTTACATTTATTTTAGAAGTTTTGATGATAACAAGTACTGTTGATGACAATTATGTTCTGATCCTGATAAATAAATATTTTGTATGAAACATTGTTGTCTCCTAATTTTTTTAATGAAGCATGCAGATGATGTTCTGATTCTGAATGATACACATGTAAAAGCAGTCGTCAAGACTATCACGCTCGTTAGAAGAAGTTCTGCTATGATCAAAGACAAACTTCTGAAAGCACCATGTTGCACTACAAACTCTGATTCATATATGTTGGCTGCTTAGTTCTGATGCGTTATAAGGACTCAAATGAGAATATTTGAAGTAACGGTCAATTTCCAACAAGATCTAGTTTTTATAGAAAGCACAATTAATGACAAATATCATTCTTCAATTTGTGAAATCTATGTCTCCAACGGATTAAAATTCTCACGCTTATATAAAGACAAAATCATGAAGAATTTCAAACAACTCTTACACGCATATTGCAGGGAAAATTTTCAATGAAAGCATTCATATTTCTCTAATTTCAATTGAGCTCAAAATATAGTGTAATACATCACAATAGTGATATAGCTTATTAGAAGCATCTTTTATACACAGTTGTAATTGTTCAATCAGTTGTAATTCCTTGAGAACCAGGTTGTGGTTTATCTCAAGAAGACAAAGGCAGTTGTCTTTGTGAATTGTAATCTATTGTTGAATAGTGGATTAAGACCTCGTTGAGAGAGGCAAATCACCTTGACAGGTGGACTGGAGTAGTTTGAGTTCAAAAAAACCAGGATAAAAATAGTTGTGTCAAACTGTTTTAACTTAGAAAAACCCAATTCAAACCCTCCTTTCTTATGTTTCTTAACCTTTAATTGGCATCAGAGCGATTGGTTCTGGGTTTTAACACTTAACTGTGTCAGATAAAAGATCCAACTTAAAAACACAATGACAGAACCAGTTCAGAACAAGAATGACCACTATGACGACAAAGACATAATTGTAGAATCAAGCTTCTCAATCTCAATAAAGATACCATGTTTTGATGAAGACAAACCTCATGGCAAGAAGGCAAAGATATTTCTCAAGAAAAAAATGCACTATAAAGTTAGAACATCAAGATCAAGACTTTGACTCAAGACAATTAACAAACTTTGAGAAGGTATAATAACAGTGCCTCACAAATACTTAAGTTTTAGATGCTCAAAGTTCCTAACATGATTGCATGACATACACATTTTATTTCACTAAGTTTCAAAGAAAAAATTACATTTTTCTTACTGTGCAATCGATTCTCACAAAGGTGCAATCGATTGCATACTAAATGCATTTCTTAAAAAAAAGCTTTTGTTTGAGGTTGCAATCGATTTGCACAATGGTGCAATCGATTGCATGCTGAAAAAAATTCACTTTTTAACTAAGTGCAATCGATTTGCACAAAGGTGCAATCGATTGCTTGCTGTATGTTTTTGAAATTTTGTTTCTGTTGATCCCGTGCAATCGATTTGCACAAAGGTGCAACCGATTGCACCTTGCACGTTTTTGAAAATTCAGAATTCTTGCATGCACCATTCCATGCACCCTTTCACTAAAGTTTTGTCTCTAATCTTGGCACTTGTTCATGATTAAAATGAAGAGACTTATGATATTTTTAAAAGGTGCCATGAACATATAAATACTCAAAATTTCAAATTCATTTCTCACCTCTTCCAATCAAAAATATATGCAAATTTCAAATATTCACATTCAAGTGTTCATATTTCATACAAGATTTTCTACATACTTTCAAATTACATAAACCAGAAAATCTTGAGAAGTTTATCTCTCTAAGTCATTGTGAATTATTGTTATTGGAAGGGAAGATCAAGTATATTGATAAATCACTCAAATTGATATTGTTCTACAATCTTACAAACTCAAAAACTCTTTTAAAAATCATACATTCTTGTTGTATTCTTGTTGTCCAGGATTGTTGGAAGTAAGGTGTGCATTGAAGAGCATTGTTCTTCTTGCACTTAGTGTTTTAGACCTTAAAGATTTTAAGATCCTTAGGTCTCCCTATAGGTTAGATAGTAGGCATCACCATTAGTGTGAATAGGTTGTACAATAATTCTAACTATAGTGAAATCTCTTGCATATTGTAAGGGGACTGGAGTACTCTCGATCTGTTAGGGGAACCAGGATATATCCTTGTATTCTTTACTTTTCCGAATTTACCGCTTTCATCAATACCTTAACCAGAGAAGTAAAGAATCCTCATATACTTTCATACACCAAACTAGAAAATATTGTGTCAAGTATTCATAAAAATCGATAAAAATTTTAAACACCTTAGACGCATTTCATACTTACAATTGGTATCAGAGCAAGTTATAGGTAACTTGTTCCTAAATATTCAGAATGGCTTCCGCAAATCCAAATCCTGTTTTCAAAAATGGTGGTAGTAACAGCAAGCCTCCATTGTTTTGTGGTGAATACTTTGATTTTTGAAAAATTCTCATGAAGGATCATCTAGAAGCGCAAGGAGAAGAAATATGGGATGTTGTCCAAAATGGTGCATTTGTTCCTACAACGGTTTTCAACGGTATTGGTTTATCAAAGCCTAAAGCATCATGGAATGAAGATGATAAGAAAAAGGTTCACAATGACAAGAAGGTAATTAATCTTCTTCAAGGTGCACTTATCATGGATGAATTTTTTCCATATCTCAGGATGCACAACGACAAAGATACATTGGTAGAAACTCATTAAGGAAACGCTGAAGTTAAAAGATCTAGATTGAATACTTTGATTCAAGAGTACGAGTTATTCCAAATGCAGCCCCGGGAATCAATCCTCGACTTGTAGAAAAGATTCATGCATTTGACAAATAATTTGAAAGCACTCGGTAAGACTTTAACTAATGATGTTAAATCTTAAAGTTCTTAGATCTTTAACTAGGGAATGGCAACCAAAAGTAATGGCAATATCCGAGAAGAAGAATCTATCCACGATGACTTCCACAACTTTGTTCGGAAAACTTCAAGAATATGAGACGGAACTTGCAAGACTTAAGAAGCATGAAATCCAAGTAAAAGATTCAAAAGACATTGCTTTAAAGACAAGGATAAATAATAATGATAGCAATCAAGAGGATGAATCCACTAGTAGTGAAGATGATGCTTTTATCAAGAAGTTTGAAAAATTCCTAAGAAAAGAAAAGAAAAAGGATATCATTAAAATGGAAGCACCACCAAGAAAAATTAAATGTTTTGAATGTGGAGAAAAAGGTCATGTCAAAATTGAATTCCCTACACTTAAAAGGAAGAATAAACATTTCAAAGGAAAGAAGGACAAAAGGCCAAAGAAAGCATATGTAGCATGGGATGATAATGAAATAAGTTCATCATCAGATAAAGAACATGCAAATCTTGCATTAATAGAAACACACAATTCCAATGATGAAGATGGTGAGGTTAGTTATTCTCTTTATGATAATGGTGCACAAGGTGCAATAGATGAACTCTTAAATGAATGCAAAATTCTATATAGAACTATTTCATCTCAAAAGAAAATGATTTCATCTTTAGAATAAAAATTTAAAACAATTGAAAAAGAATTTAAAGATGAAAAGGAAAAGATGATTAGTGATCAAAAACAAAATTTTGTATGCAAAAATTGTGAATCACTTTCTTTCCAAATTGTTCAATTAAAAAGAGTCCTAGAAAGATATGAAAAAGGACAAGTTGGATTGGAAAATGTTATTAGCAATCAAAGGTATCCTAAAAATAAAAGTGAACTTGGTTTTTCAAAATTTTCTCAAACAAGTTCCAAGAAAACTCTCTTTGTTAAAGCTAGTAACCAACCAATCCAAGAGAAAGTGAGCAAACCTAAAATAGTTCATCATTATCCTAAAAAGAAAATAATTGTTAAGAATAAATCTTATCTTCCTAGATATAGAAGTAATTTTGAACCTACTTGTTTCTTTTGTGGTATTAAAGGTCATACACCTAATGCTTTCTATGTTAGAAACTTTAGTGTGCCAAGTGGGCATTATGTGTGGGTAAATAAAGGAACTAACTATGATGGATCCAAAGCACATTGGGTATCAAATCAAACTTAATTTGTTTTGTAGGTTTGCTTGGAGACCACTTCAAATTTTTGGTATCTTGATAAGTGGTGGTTCTAAGTATTTGATGGGAGACATAAATTAATTTTCAAATCTAATTCTAAACTCCAAGGGTTATTTCACATATGGAGAATACCTTAAAGGAAAAATTCTTGGAATAATCAAAGTTGGAGCACTCTAACTTTCACATCCATTGAAGATATACTTTATGTTGAATGACTAAAGCAAAATCTTCTAGAAACGCAACTTTGTGACAAAGGCTTCAAGTTCTTCAAGTATGAATGTTTGATGAAGTCACTATTATGAGATAAGACTCATAAGTATAAATTATTTTCATTTTCAAATTTTAATTACATATTTTTATATATATATTTGTGTTATCTTTTATATTATTTCGTTTTCCCATCTTTCTCTTCTTTTTGATAATGTCAAAGGGGGAGAAAGGTGTATTGCTAGTTATTTCCTTACCCTAAATTTTAAGGTACAAAATATTCTCCAACAATTCTTAAAATTCACACATTGAGGGGGAGTCGAATCCAGAAATTACAAAGCATCTTATAAGGGTGTTTGTCATCATCAAAAAGGGGGAGAATGTAGAATCAAGCTTCTCAATCTCAATAAAGATATCATGTTTTGATGAAGACAAACCTCATGGCAAGAAGGCAAAGATATTTCTCAATGCAAAATTCACTATAAAGTTAAAAACGTCATGATCAAGACTTTGCCTCAAAACAATTAATAAACTTTGAGAAGGTATAATAACAATGTCTCACAAGTACTTAAGTTTTAGATGCTCAAAGTTCCTAACATGATTGCATGACATACACATTTGATTTCACTAAGTTTTAAAGCAAAAATTACATTTTTCTTACTGTGCAATCGATTTGCACAAAGGTGCAATCGATTGCATACTGAATGCATTTCTTAAAAAAAGCTTTTGTTTGAGGTTGCAGTCGATTTGCACAATGGTGAAATTGATTGCATGCTGAAAAAATTTCACTTTTGAACTAAGTGCAATTGATTTGCACAAAGGTGCAATCGATTGCTTGCTATATGTTTTTGAAATTTTGTTTTTGTTGATCCCGTGCAATCGATTTGCACAAAGGTGCAATCGATTGCACCCTGCACGTTTTTGAAAATTCAGAATTCTTGCATGCACCATTCCATGCACCCTTTCACTAATGTTTTGTCTCTAATCTTGACACTTGTTGTTCATGATTAAAATGAAGAGACTTATGAAATTTTTAAAATGTGCCATGAACATATAAATACTCAAAATTTTAAATTCATTTCTCACCTCTTACAATCAAAATTTATTCAAATTTCAAATATTCACATTCAAGTGTTCATATTTCATACAAGATTTTTTGCATACTTTCACATTACATAAACCAGAAAATCTTGAGCAATCTATCTCTCTAAGTCATTGTGAATTATTGTTATTGGAAGGGAATATCAAGTATATTGATAAATCACTCAAAGTGATATTGTTCTACAATCTTACAAACTCAAAAAACTCTTGTAAAAATCATACATTCTTGTTGTATTCTTGCTGTCCAGGATTGTTTGAAGTAAGGTGTGCATTGAAGATGATTGTTCTTCTTGCACTTAGTGTTTTAGACCTTAAAGGTTTTAAGAGCCTTTGGTCTTCCTATAGGTTAGATATTATGCATCACCATAGGTGTGAATAGTTTCATACCCCAATTTTTGACCTAAGATACCACCTTACATTATGCACATATGCATCACTGCATCATTAACAGCTTCAAAACAAAATAGATCGTGCGTGGCTTCTAGAAGTCAAAGTTAGGGTTTCTTCAAAATTTCATCTGTTCAAGATATGATCAATTAGGATTTGGATCTCCACTCACTTCAATTGATCTATCTTAATCAATCATCAACATTTGATCTTCAAATTCCCAACTTTTTCTCATGATCTTCCTTGAATCGACCAATTAGGGTTTTGATCGAAGATAGTGAATCATTGACTTTCTGCTCAATGAATGATCTATTTGTTTGAAGATTTATCTTAACATCTTCAATGCAACATATTGACCTAATTTCTTGGTTCAAAACATTACAAAAATCCATGTTTCTTCATCAGACAAATTCTGAATCATTTGATGAAAATTCATCTGCTCAAAAAGTCAAACTTTGACTTTTGGTAAACTTTCTCAAGTCTAAACTTTTTCAATCCTAAAAACATTTCAAATAATCCAACATGATCATAAAAAATCAAGAAATGTGAAAAAGTCAACAAAAAGTCAAGATTTGAATTTTTTCTAACACTTAATAAAATTTTCAAGTGTTAAGAAACATGATTTTTTCTTACTTTCATGACCATTTTTCACCTAGATCCATTTGGATTCAGAAAAAACTCAAAACATGAAAGTTGTAGGCTTTGTTACAAGCTTTCCAAAATGTCCAAGAACTTGCAAAAACACTTTGTCTAGCTAGGATTTTGATTTTGAAACATAGAGCTCCAAAACCATGGAATTCCAAGATCATGCATCAAAATTATAAGTCATTTTTCACACACTCTCTTTCTAGAAGCCTTGTCATCAATTTTAGATAGATTATAACTGATAAATATTAGTTATACATGATTGAGAAGAGGATTGAATCAAAGAGAAATTTTAACCATGGTTAGAAAGTAACTTTTGCATTAAATGCAAAAGATTCCTTCTTACCACTTAAGCAAGTTGCAAGCTCTCTCAATGATAACCTTGCCTTGTCATTCAGAATTCTTGGCCTATAAATAGAGGTCATTTCTTCATTTTCAAACTACAACAAAGCTATCATAATCAAAGCTTTCCTTCTTTCTTTCTTAAATTCCAAGTTTCAAAGTTCAAAGAGGGAAATTTTGCAATCTTCAAACCTTGCAAAATCTAAGCAAACTTAAGTTTCTAACATGTTCTAAACATCATTTAGAAGTTGTTTTAAACTTAAAACCATCATAAAACAAGCTAAGAGACAGTTTTCTACATAAAACTCCATTTGTGCAAGTTTTGAGCCAAAACTTCCAAACTAGAAAACTACTTGTGCTAGTCTTGATTTCTCACTTCAAACACATCCTATACAACATATAGAGACTGTCCAAACACCTAAATAAGTTCTGGAACAGCTCCATCATCATCTTCCATTTTTAAATTATCAACCTGCAACTTGACTTGGTCAGAAAGTTCCAGCCACTTTCAGAACAATCTAAGAGTAGGAACACACTCAGTGAGGTTTAGGGAAGCTTAATCAATCATTACTTTGCACCGAAGTCTTAAACTCGATCCGTATTTCATACCAAGAGGTGAGTTTTCAAAACTTTGATACCTCCATACATGCGTTTTTAGCTTCGAGTTTGAAAAGGAAAATGTAGATATCCTATCACTAAAGCTACATGGATCCTTAATTTAAACTAAAATCAACTGAGTTCAAAGAATTAATCATTTTTTCAGTTAGGGTTTAAATTGGGATTATCAAAATTCACATTCATCTTTGATTATTAATTTTAACAAGATACATGGTTAGAATCGTGATGAAATTCTAGACAAAATTGTATTTTGAACTTTTAAAATTGATGAAGAAACAAAGAAACGCAAATCTAAGCCATGGACATGTCGCGCCTGTTTCCACGAAGAAGATGAAGTGAAATTTAAATTTCTAAAGTTGGGCTTATAATATATATTTGTAGTTTAAGTTAAAATAACGGATGTATAGCCGCCCCAGTGGTAAAGCCAGCACGCCTTAAAACTTTCCTTCGCCATAAGGTCCAGGGTTCGAATCCCCCTGGAACCTTTTTTTTAATAAAAGGAAAAACAAGCTTCTGAAGCTTGTTTCTCCAGAAGTACTTCTGAAGCTTCTACTCCTAGAAGCTCTCCATTTCCACTCTCTTCAGAAGTACTTCTAGTACTTCCATCTTCTAGAAGCCTCAAGCTTCTAACACCACAAGAAGCAATGTGCTTCTCACAAGCTCCAGAAGCACCATGCGCTCCTTCTCACGCCCCAGAAGCTGCAAGCCAAAGCGCTCCAGAAGCAAGTCAAGCCTTCTCACACGCTCCAGAAGCAAGCTAACTTCTGATCTTTCCAGATATTTTTCAAAACTTTATTTTTCAAAACTCCTTCTAAGCAAGGTAATTAAATGACAAGTCAAACACATGGCTCAGTGGAAAATCTTCATTTCTAAGACAAAAGTCCAAGGTTCAAACCTCCTTAGGACCAAAAACTATTTTTTATCACTAATTTTCTCAAGATTCTGGCAAACTTCAACATTTTCAAAAACTAATCAAAACTTCTCATTTTGAGATGATTTTTTGTACACTTGTCATTTAATATGCCTATTTTATGATTATGTCAAAAAAATCCAAAAATATTTTCTTTTTGATTATATTTTTAATTAAGTTAAAAAATGGGACATTTTAAGTATTTTTAATACTTTTTCAAAATGTTTTCTTTCCAACTTTCAAACTTAAAACTTTTCAAAACTTCTTGTGAATATCCTTCACTTTTCAAAATCATTTTCAAAACCTTTTCAGAAACTTTTCAACAAACTTACACACCTTTTTCCATGATCAATTAGATTTAAAGATAAACCGAACCAGGTTTCTCCTTGAATTTCTTAATTGATCATGGGCCGCCCTCACGGTGTAAGTCCCAACCCTCCTATGTACATATTCATTTCCTTGTACATAAACAACCCTCCTACGTACATATTCATTTCCTTGTACATAAACAACCTCTTCGTGTACATATTCATTTCCTTGTACACACTAAATCATCATTGTAAATATTCAAGCATAAACAAACTTCTTTCGTTTGTTTTCATCCGCTTGTTTATACACCGATTCCATTGCTATTAAGAGAAGCATTATTCCCGGTGAAACTGCTCTTAAACCAATGGGCCTCCCGTAAGGTATAAGTCCCAAACCTTGTATATATTCAAGTTACACTTGCTTTAATTGCTTGTTTTATACACTTGTCTATATATTTCCTTCATAAACTCCTGTGAATACACATCACACACTTGTTTATATAACTATTCAGTTATACATAACAATTAGCCTAACAATTAGGTTCCCCTTTAGCCTCCTCTTAGGCTTCGTATAAGATAACTCATTCATCTGAGTTAGCCTCCTCTTAGGCTTCATATGGAAAACTCATTTACTGAGTTTAGCCTCCGCTTAGGCTTCATATAAGACAACAACTCCCCTGCTTAGTTAGACTCCTCTTGGGCTTCGTTCAAAAGAACTCCCTCGTTGAGTTTAGCCTTCTCTTGGGCATCAAACAAGAAATAGACCTGGAAATCTCTTAATAGCCTCCTATTGGGCTTCCAATACAAAGAATCACCCGCGCTAGGATAGAACCCTGAGAGTATGATTTCTCAGTGAAATCACTCTTGAATCCTAAGAGGATAGTTTCCCGGTGAAACCACTCTTAAAGCCAAAGCCACTCATACCTTATAACTTCCTCTTGAGCTTCATACAAGGACCCTCGATGACCCTCGGAATTCCTTCTCTTGGGCTCACAATACAAGAACCCTCGATGACCCTCGGAATGCCTTCTCTTGGGCTTACAATACAAGGACCCACGGGCTTCTTAAAAGCATCCCCCTAATCCAATCAATTTCTCCTCAAGATTTAAACATTTATCATCTCTATGGAAGAAGTATCTCATCTATCACATCACATACAATCAACTTTTCAATCACTTTTTTTCAAACAAAAATATCTTTTAATTTGTAAGTGGTAACGCTTGTACACTCTAGCAAAACACACAATACTTACAATTAAAGATGCAATCATCTTTCAAACATCTTTCTTAACTCGTACGTGGTAACGCTTGTACACTCAAGCAAAACACCTATAACTTACGATGAAAGATTCAATCAATCAACCCTTCAAAAATGTATGTGATAAAATAAATTAGATACATTTTTCATTAAGATGACATTTGTCTTTGTCTCTTAATAACATCCCGTTGCTTCCACTAGCATAAGTGGGAACTACGATTGCTTTGACTTTCTCAACCTCCCTTTGAGAATACGTAGGCACAAGGTCTCATCCTTGGCGAGCATACTTCTTTCTCCCTCAAACCAAACAAAACTATATCTCCCTTTAGATCCGAGCTACAAATGCTCTGATTCCTATTAAGGGATATGTATGCAGAAGATCTCAATGATCTTTGCGAGCACAATAATAACAAAACCTAAGATCCTATATAACCTACTGTAACACGGTGAACTGACTTTTAGTGTTTATGTATCGCAAATGTGCGGATAGCAAGAGTCTCCACCGACTTTTATTTTTATCCAATTAAGGGAAGGTAAAAGTACATAAAAAGACCTTCGTTAGATTCTGAGTAAGGGAGAAGGTTATGAAAAGGGAAGGTATTAGCACCCCTTTCCATCCGTAGTTATCTACGGGCTCTTAGTTGCTCTTAGATCACTTTAAAATTGTGCTTTCTGTGTGTTTGACAAAAATGTTTGAAAAAAGGCATTTCGCTTTGACTTTGTAATGATTCATGTAGGAATGTATACAAAGTGTTCGGAAATGTTTCGTTTTTGAAAAGAATTTGAACTTTGACAAAAGTGTGAGGTGTGAAAAGTATTTTGATAGAGCAAGCAACTAAAAGTCTTATTACCTACTCATAATTGGTCGTTTTCGTATTGTTTTACGTTCCTTTAGAATAGTGCTATCCATACCATTAGTTGGTAGGTAACCCTATTCGTTGGATGTAAGCGGGACATTCGAAGGGACATCGTATGGTCAAAGAAAGCAACTTGTAGGAAGTATCCTAGCACATTCGAAGGGACTATCATCATTTTTTCGTAGGCGACAATCGAGGGTCAAGATCATGTATTCGGAGGCGACATCGTGGGTCTATGATCTTTGTATCGAAGGGACTATGATGATTTGTTTTGAAGGCAACGGTGCTAGAATACCTCTACGTTCGAGGGACATGACCATTTAATCGAAAGGCAACGAGAGAGAATTACCCTAAGGGGTGCATGTGTGAAAGAGTGTGTCAAATTCAGATATATGTTAATCTTGGAAATTAGTGGGCTAAGTTCAATTTTATCTTGCCATACACGCCTAATTACTAGCAATTTATAGGGTGCGGAAATTAAAATGCGGAATGTAAAGATGCGGAAAGATAAATGTCCTACGCTATTACATGGCTTTGGGGCAGATACATAATTTAAACTTGCAGAAAATAAAAACCTAATTTAAACTATTACATCCCATGAGCAATTACATTATTGAAAAGAAAGAAACGATAAAGAAAAATCGTCTGAAACGATATAACCTGTAAAAGGATGAGAAATCGGAAAATACGAGAGAAATCGAATAAGAGAAAAATGTTAGTAAAAATGCAAGTTTTTAAATGAGAAAAATATTTCATGCTGGAACTATAACAAATATGCTAAAATATTTTTTTGGGATTTTTTGGATGCAATCTAATAATTAAAAACTAATTAAAATTGATTTAAATGCTAAATTATGAATAAAATAAAATATGCATGCAAAATAATATTTTTTTAATTTCATAAATTAAATAAGTATTTTCTGAAAATAAATGCAAAAGGAAAAAATATTTTGATGATTTTTAATGCATGAGAAAAAATGTTGAAATAAATTAAAATGATATGTAAATATTAAAGCAAAAGAAAAATAGGAAAATATGAAGTTTTGTAAAAGGGAAAAAACATTGGTCTTGCCAGGATTCGAACTGGAGACCTTGGAGAGCATCTATGCACAGTCCACGCCTTAACCAATCGAGCCGTGTTCAATCGCTTGAAAACCGAGCGAGTAAGTTACAAACACGCGTCTCCTTCCCATTGCCTCGTCTCCGCACCAAACTTCATCTCTTTCGTTTTGAATTTTTGAAACCTCAGCGTCGGCCATTGCTCGACGCTACAGACCCTGGCTAAAACAAAAATCAAGCACACATAATATAAATAAATTCTAAAGCCATGGTTCGATTCAGACATCATTCAACGAATGGGCATAGTCTCGTGGTCTAATTTTTCCATTTAAGGGAAACCCTAAAACGGAACAGGAAACCCTAGCAATGGTAATACGTGTTCTAAGCCATGGAAACTCAATCAAAGTGCCCAGAAAGCTTGCAATCTTCGTTCTAATCACAAAAACAACAACAAAACAAGTTAAAAATGCATGAATAATAGAATTCGATTTTGGAAAAAGTGTGACAAACCGAAATCGTGTTCTTGCAATTCTTGATGTTTTTGGGCAATGTAAAGGTCTGGAATGCTTCCAGGGATGTCAAGGAACGTATTTGGATCCTCAAAACCAATTGAAACAAGCTGGATCAATGGCTGCTAGTTGCTTTAAGTGCACGGTTTTTTGAGTTTTAGGTTAGGGTTCTTGAGCCAATTTTTTCGTTCTCTCTTGATGTGTATGCATTGTACATTTATACTGGATGGATTTGGAGTTAATTTGAGGAAGAATCAATCACTAATCAATGCCAATCGAATTTGATTTTGTACAAAATCAAATTTTCAAATTTTGATTAATTTTCAATCCAATCTTGCCATATCAATCCAAATTTCGAAATTTGCTGGCTTTATTGAGTTGCTTGGATCTCAAGGAAGAGAGAAAAATCAATTTTGCAATTAATTTTGATTTTATACTTTATTTTTGAATTTAATTTGTATTTAAATGAATAAATTCCAAATTAAATAGAAAATAAAATAAAAATTGTGGCATTGGGCTTGGATACTCCTAATTGTATAAGGAACAAGTTTGGATGAAGAAAAGTAAGCCCATTTGCAAAAATTTTGATTTTAGAAGCATCTCTTTGTGTACTCTTTCAAAATTGCCCAACTTGTGAATGGTGTATCTTGCTCAATTTTCCACATTTTGAGTGTTCTTGGACTTTTGTAAAGCTATAAGAGTCCTCTAACCAACCTTTTGGTCTCATCTCAATTGAGTTTCCATGCTCATTATATCCTCAAAACAAAAGTTGACTTTTGTTGACTTTGAAAAGGACTCAGAATGTTTTGATGCATACCTTCCAAATGAAGCATTTTTTGAACATTCTTGTGAGACATGAAGTTGTAGAGAATTGAATTTCCTTCAAAACAAGAGGTGGTGGAAAAATTTCTGAGAAAGTATGAAGGAGTTATGCTCAGTCAAAGTTTAGTTGACTTTTCACCTAGAAACCCTAATTTAGAAAGTTTGACTTTTGAGCGAATCTTGAGTTTTCTTGATGAATCATGATCAACCCTTGATCAAATGATGAATGTAGCTTCAAAATGAGGATGTTGACCAAAAATTATGAAGTTTGACTGTATGTTGGCCACAGTTGACTTTTTGTCCAATACAACTGATTTTCAACCATCTGAGCAATTGTCTGAGGAAATTTGATCTGTGAGGCTTGAAACTTGACATGGAGAATCTTTAAAGCATATAAGGAGGCATGATGATCATTGGAGATGTTTGGAAGTCCATCTTGATCTGAGAATTTCCAAACCCTAGTTTGGGTTGATTGTCTAGGAGAGAGTTTGTTTGATCAACTCTTGAGGAATCCTTGAGTATGGATGTATGAAATATCTTGAGAAGATGGAGGGCAAATTTTGGGGTATGACAGCTGCCCCTGTTCAATCTTCTTGTACCGAAGGGTTAGATTGACATACTTGTCTTTTGTGACCTGAAGGTAGAAGATGATTGAACACTCGAGTACACCTGAAAATTTGCACTCGCTGTTGGTGATGATGCGAGAATGGGCTTACAGATGCCATTTGGAGAAGTTGGAGACTTCGCTAGGTTATGATTCGTACGCTAGACTCGAGGTTGTTGATATGAGAACTGACGGTGATGGGCTTTAAGATGCCATCTGGAAAGATCGATGCTGGGGAGTGAACCGTACGCTAGGCTCTGTAGACGTCCTGGAAATGAAAGGAGCATGGAGATGGGCTTAAGATGCCATCCGGAGGAAGTCGTACGTTAGACTTCGTGCTCATCTTTGAATGAAGTTATTGGTATGTATTGGTTTTTAACCAAATATGCAGCATTCCAAAAGTGGAGAGATGTTGACAAGTAGTCAGAGATGGGCTTAAGATGCCATCCAAGGCAACTGAGTCGTACGCTAGACTCTGTAGTTGTCGTTGATGATAAGAGAGGGTCAGAATACATCTTCGTGCTGATTACTCTGGGGGGATAGTAGTTGACAAAATGTGGATATCGTCCCTGTTGTGCATCGGGTATTGGTCCACTGTCTGTTATCGGAGGATAACCTGTGATCGTTCGGATAGGTTTCGTCCGCTCGAGTATTAAACCTGGATCTGTTGTCGGAGGACAACGAGGGCGGTCGTTTGGATAGCTTTCCCGTCTGGATTCGGGTCTTAATCCTGGACCAGTTGTTGGAGGACAACTAGGAGCGGTCTTTCAGATAGTTTTCCGTCTGATTCGTGTCTTAATCGACTTGCGCCGAATGACTTTTACCTGTTTTGGAGAAAACAAGAGAACTTTGATAGCATATTTGTTAGTTTTATGCAAAGTATGATGCATGACAGTGTATATGAATGACATATGCATGAATTATGACTTTATGAGTAATGTATGAATGATAGATGTTGTGGTATTTCAAAACATATCCATCTTGAAGAAGATGCGGATGTTCTGCTTGGAGATTTCTTACTTCTATTTGGGGACGTGTAATACGGTGAACTGACTTTGTAGGATTTTTGTATCGAAATGTGCGGATAGCAAGAGTCGCCACCGACTTTTATTTTTATCCAATTAAGGGAAGGTAAAAGTAATGTAAAAGACCTTCGTTAGATTCTCGAAGTTCGGAGAATGGTTATGAAAGGGAAGGTATTAGCACCCTTTCCATCCGTAGTTATCTACGGGCTCTTAGTTGCTCTAGATCACTTTTTAAAATTGCTTTCGTGTGTTTGACAAAAAGTTTTGAAAAGGCATTTCGCTTTGACTTTGTAATGACTCATGTAGGAGTGTATACAAAGTGTTCGGAAATGTTTTTGTTTTGAAAAGAATTTGAACTTTGAAAAGTGTGTGTGGTGTGAAAAGCATTTGGTAGAGCGAGCAACTAGAGACTTATTACCCACCTTAATTTGGTCGCTTTGTTATACTTCTACATTCCTTTAGAATAGCGCTAGCCATACCATTAGTTGGTAGGTAACCCATTCGCTGGATGTAAGCGGACATTCGAAGGGACATCGGATGGTCATAGAAGGCAACTTGTAGGAAGTATCCTAGCACATTCGAAGGACTATCATCATTTTCGAGGCGACAATCGAGGGTCAAGATCATGTATTCGGAGGCGACATCGTGGGTCTTATGATCTTTGTATCAAGGGACTATGATGACTTGTTTGAAGGCAACGGTGCTAGAATACCTCTACGCTCGAGGGACATGACCATTTTGAATCGAAGGCATCGAGAGAGAATTACCCTGGGTGCATGTGTGAGAGGAGTGTTGATTTCGGATATGTTATCTTGAAATTAGAGTGAGCTATGTTCAATTTTAGTCTTGCCATACACGCCTAATTACTAGCATTGATAGGGAAAGAAATGCGGAATGTAAAGTGCGGAAAGGTAAATGTCCTACGCTATTACAAGGCTTTGGGGCAGATACATAATTTAAAATGCGGAAAATAAAATCCTAAATTAAACTATTACATCCCATATACAGTTACATTATTGGAAAAAATAGAATGATAAGGAAAAAATCGTCTGAATCGGATTAACCTGTGAAGCAAACGAGAGATCGGAAAATATGATGAAATCGAAATAAGAGAAAATGTTAGAAAAAATGCAATTTTTTATATGAGAAAATTATTATATGCTGGAAATAAGATAAATATACTACAATAATTTTTTGGGATTTTTTGGATGTATTTTAATAATTAAAAACTAATTAAATGTGATTTAAATGCAAAATTATAAATAAAAATAAATATGCATGCAAAAATATGTTTTTTAATTTATTAAATTAAATAAAGATTTTCTGAAAATAGATGCAAAAAGAAAATTACTTTTGATGAGTTTTTAATGCAGAAATAAAAATATGAAAATAATTAAAATAGGATGTAAATATTAAAATAATTAGAAAATAGGAAAATATGGAAAATAATGCAAGTTTGTAAAAGAAAAGCAAAATCAGGTCCCTGTGAGGCTCGAACTAGAGACCATGGAGTGAAACCTTGAGATTGCTTGCCTCTACCACTACGCCACTTGACACTTGGTGTTGGAAAAGTGAAAAACAATGGCATATAAGTGATGACGCGTCAGGGATGAGTTTGAAAAACAAGTCAGCACGCGTGGACCCCAATTGACTGGATGGACGAATCACATCGCTTGCTTTCGCCACGCATGCTTCGCCGAATTCAATATCGGTCAACGACGCCGGAGCCCTAGCTCCGGTCGTCTTCTCCGATCAAGCAAAATCCAAACGAAAGATAAATGGCAAAGGAATACCCTACCCCCCCTAAATCGATGCTTGCGAATTCAATGATGGCATCGGTTTTGGCTGAATCGTCCTGTAATGGCCGGTTCGATGCTACCAGTTCAAAAAACCCTAAACATGGCAACTGGTGATTCTTACGTGCAAGCTCGCTAGCGATTGCCCAGATCCACTACATAGAACCTCATGAACACATTAGAAGCATTAGAATTGATTAAAACACGCAGGTTAGTAAAATGCAAAATCAAGAAAATTTGGAATATGTATGCATGTACAGGGCTCGATTCAGCTTGCTTTAACCCATGGCAAGATTGTATACTTACTCAAACTTACCTCCTGAAGACAATGGAGTGGTTTTTGAGGGCTGAAAACGGCTGGAGTTTGAAATTCGATTTTTCACAATTCTTGAAAAAATTTGCAAAAGTTTGGGTGGTTTTTAGGGTTAGGGTTTCGTCCCTTGTGCTGGCTGCATTGCTAGGTATTTATAGAGGAAGATTGGATGGCAAAAGCAAGCAAAAAAGATTCATCCATCAATGTGCAAATATTTTCTTTGAAAATAAAATCAAATATTGAAGAAAAATTGATTTTCTCATCAATGTGTGATCATGCACGAATTTGGTATGAAATATGGGTTTTCTTGGACATTAAGTAAGATATAAAATCAGCCCTTTTGGAAAAACATTTAATTTTCATATTTTATACAATTTATTTTTGAATTAAATGTTATAAAATTCAAATATAAATCATAAAAATAGAAAATTACCAATGCCAAGCATTTATGGGTCAAGAATAATGTCATGAACAAGTTTGTATCAAAAGATTATAGGCCCATTTGGAAAATTTTGCATTTTGACCAAAATGTCCTTTTGTGCAATTATCCAAAATTGCCCAACTTCTGAATAGTGTATCTTGCTCAATTTTCCACATTTTTGAGTGTTTTTGGACTTTTTGGAAAGCTCTAAGAGTCCTATAACCAACCTTTTTGGTCTCATCTCAATTGGAGTTACCATGCTCAATATATCTTCAAAACAAAAAGTTGACTTTTGTTGACTTTGAAAATGACCAGTAATGTTTTGAGCTATACCTCTCAAATGAAGCATTTTTGGACATTCTTGTGAGACATGAAGTTGTAGAGAATTGAATTTCCTTCAAAACAAGAGGTGGTGGAAAATTTCGAGAAAGTATGAGAAAGTTATGATCATTCAAAGTTCATTGACTTTTCACCTAGAAACCCTAATTTAGAAAGTTTGACTTTGAGCAAATCTTGAGTTTTCTTGATGAATCATGATCAACCCTTGATCAAATGATGAATGTAACTTCAAAATGAGGATGTTGACCAAAAATTATGAAGTTTGATCGTATGTTGACCATAGCTTGACTTTTTGTCCAATACAACCGATTTTCAACCATCCGGCAATTGTCGAGGAAACTTGACTGTGAAGCTTGAAACTTGACATGGAGAATCTTTGAAGAATATGAGGAGGCATGAAGGCCATTGAGATGTTGGAAGTTCATCTTGACTTGAGAGATACCAAACCCTAGTTTGGTTGATTGTCTAGAGAGAATTTGTCCGATCAACTCTCGAGGAATCCTGAGCATAGATGTATGAAATCTCTTGAGTAGATGGAGGGCAAATTTTGGGGTATGACACTGCCCCTGCTCAATCTTCTTGTACTGGAGGGTTAGATTGACACGCTTGTCTTTCGTGACCGGAGGTAGAAGATGATTGAACACCAAGCACACCTAAAAATTTGCACTCTGGTGGATGACGCGGAACGGGCTTACGATGCCATTTGGATACTTCCGGAGGATGAGTCGACGCTAGACTCGAGAATGTTGATAGGAGAATTGACGGAGATGGGCTTAAGATGCCATCTGGAAAGATCGATGCTGGAGAGTGAGCCGTACGCTAGGCTCTATAGACGTTTCTGGAAGGAGCATGGAGATGGGCTTAAGATGCCATCTAGAGGAGTCATACGTTAGACTTCGTGTTCATTTTTGAATGAAGTTATTGGTTTGTATTGATTTTTAACCATATATGCAGATTCGAAAGTGAAGCAATCGTTGACAAATAGTCGGAGATGGGCTTAAGATGTCATCCAAGGCAATCGAGTCGACGCTAGACTCAGTAGTCGCGCTGATAATAAGGAATCGTAATAAATCTTCGTGCCGATTACTCGAGGGAATAGTAGTTGGCAAGAATGTGGATAGCTTCACAGCATCGGTGTTGATCCATTGCTCGTTATCGGAGGATAACCAGAGGTGGTCTTTCGGATAGTTTTCCCGGTTCGGGCTTAACTCGACCACCATCGGAGGACAACCAAAGGCGATCTTTCGATAGTTTTCCGCCGATTCGGGCTTAATCCTCGACCACCGTCGGAGGACAACCAGGGTCTTCGATAGTTTTCCGCCGGTTCGGGCTTAATCTCGACCTGCTTATGCTAAGGATCATACTGCTTTGGAGAAAACAAGAGAAACTTTGATAGAATATTTGTTAGTTTTATGCAAAGTATGATGCATGATGTTGTATATGAATGACATATGCATGAATTATGACTTTATGAGTAATGTATGAATGATAGATGTTGTGGTATTTCAAAACATATCCATCTTGAAGAAGATGTGGATATTTTGTTTGAAGATTTCGACTCGCTGGGAATTGAGTAGGTGGAAGTCCCCGCTTGAAGGAGAAGAAAGATACCGGATTCCTCCGGCGCTATCCACCAAGTCTTGGGCCTAGATTTTGTTGAGGAGGGTAGAGACCGAGAAGCTCGTTGTTGGAGATCTCATATAGACCTACCGAGGAGAATCTGAAGGCGATCCGTTGGGGACCTTGTATGTAGATCCCGCCGAGGAAATTTAGAGGCGCCCATCGATTCTCGAGTAGATCTCCGGAGAGCATTTGATAGTTGCAGGAGACCGGGCCGAAGAGTCGAATTCGTTGTAATCTCGGGCCGGGAATGAAGATGTAGGTTCCTCCGATGCACTATCCGACCAAGTTTTGGTCATACGGGAAAAGGGACGATCGAGAGATACCTGGGATAAATACTTGACGGGAGTAAGGTGTTACCGCTGAGACCGATGTAACATTACTTAGTCGAGTGGAATTGCTGCCTGTGGATTCCCTTGCTCACGGGAAATTGTGTTGTGAGTGACACCTTGTGGATCATGCTCGGGGAATGCTTTAGTGACTTTCATCGTCCCAACCCCGGAGCCTCGTAGTAAGTACTTTTGTATGTTCACTTTTCGTATGTTTGTGATTAGATTCTTATTGTCAAATGCGATAGTCATTCAAAACAAACGTTAGACTTATTGCAAACGACAACAACAAGAATTGTAAAGAGAAAGAATTTATGCTTATTTGAAATGTGGCGATGGCCAAGTAGTTTATACACAAGAAAAGTAAAAGCTATGCGGAAGCAATCTTAAGTTCCAACTATGCTAGTACTCATATATTTCAACTATCTCATCTCCTTGTGTCAAGAGAAAGATTAGATTCGCCATTCGAACCTTGAACGATAGTAGTCCGAAGGGTGATCCGAAGAGACATAGTCGACGCTTAAATCCCTAACTTTGCCTAGACCGCCTTCGGTTTTCACCACGGATACCCTTTTTGCCCAAGCCGCTTTTCGTGTTTTCAACTTGCCGGTGTACATGTTTGTATATATCCTTTATTTTTGCCCGAACCTTTGGTTCGCCAGATGCCCTTATTTTTGCCTAGGCTACCGACCTAGCGGGTCTCTTTTATGTAGTATTTTTGACTATGTCTCGCTCACAGGTGTGGGAAGTCTTCACCATCCATGGTGCTAAGTATCATAGTCCGCCGAAAATACGTCTTGACTACAAACGGTCCTCGAGGTGAGAGTCCATTTGCCCAGGATCACCTTGTGGAAGAATGATGCGCTTGACTACTAGATCACCGACTTGGTAGACTCGATGCTTGACCTTCTTGTTAAATGCTCGATCATTCGCTCGTAACTGCCCATGGCGATGGACGCAGTCGCTTTCATCGATCAAGTTAATCGTCAAGGCGTAGTCCGAACCCAATGTCTTCACCTAACTCGCTCGAGGACTCTCGTTGAGGGTATCTCGAACCTTGATAGGTAAGACGGCTTCCATACCGGATAAGAAGGGGTTGCCCCTGCTGATGTTCGTAAGTGCGATAACCATGAAGAGAAAATGGTAACATCTCCAATCTCTATAAGTCATACCATCTTCCAGATAATCTTCTTAATGTTTTTGTTGGCGGCTTCCATCGCCATTCATTTTAGGCCGATAAGGAGAAGAGTTGTGATGCTTGATCTTGAATCGCGTGCGAGTTCTAGTGATCATCTTGTTGTTGAGATTGGAACCGTTATCCGTGATAATCCTTCGGGAGTGCCATACCGATGATAAGATTATGTTTGATGAATCGAGCCACAACATTCTTGGTAATGATGCATACGAGGTCGCTTCTACCCATTTGGTAAAGTAATCAATTGCCACAAGGATGAAACGATGTCCATTGGAAGCTATGGGCTTAATTTCTCCAATCATGTCAATGCCCCACATTGCAAAAGGCCACGGAAGTTAGAACATTGAGGTACCGAGGTACATGTACTTTGTCGGCATAACCGCACTTGTGACAAGATCGAGCATAGCGGTGACAATCGCCCATGGTGGACCAATAGTAACCCATTCTCAAAATCTTCTTAGCTATGGTGTGTCCACGGAGTGGGTACCAAATTCGCCGTGTAACTCTTCCATGATACGCATTGTTTTCGTCTACAAATGAGTAAACACAAGTCGTGGTTGCGCTTGTATAAGATGTCGTGAGAAAGAATTTGATGCGAATCTTCTCATGAACTTTATCATTGATGATGCCTCGCTGGATATTCCCGAGTCTCAAGATACCTCTTCACGCCATAGTACCAAGGTTTCTCTTTATCAAGCTCATAACAATATGTTGGTTCGTCAAACTTCTCAATGATGATCCGGGAGCCTCGTTGTCCCATCCGACCTTGAACATGGACGACATAGTAGCTAATGCGTCCGCCAACCGATTCTCTTCTCGTGGAATATGATTGAAAGTGATCTCTTCAAAGTAGGGAATCAAACTCGAACATGCCTCGATATGGAATGAGATTCGGATGCTTCGTGATCCCACTCGCCTTAATCTGATCGATCACTAAAGCCGAGTCTCCATACACTTGTAAGAACTTGATTCTTAAGTCAATAGCGTTTTAAGACCCATAATGCACGCTGACTCGCCATGTTGTTCGTGAAACATAATCTGGCGGTGAAGGCGATGTCCGCAGAGGATGTAATGATGGCACCAATGCCATTGCCAAGCGCTTGAGGCTCCATCAAAGACCATAGTCCATCGGGATCCTTGTTCGTGTCCTTCATCCGGCCCGGTTCTTCGCAATCTGTAGTAAAACATCTTCGCTCGAAATTGAACGATAGATCGATAGTCATCTACGGCTTGATGAGCCAAATGATCGGCTACCACACTTCCTTTGATCGCTTCGAGAAGTGTACGGATGTCATATTCGGTCAAGATCATTTGCCATCTTGCTATTCTTCCGGAGAGAGTGGTTTTCAAAGATGTATTTTATCGGATCCATCTTGGAAATCAACAGGTAGTGTGAGTCAACATATACGCCTTAGTCGGCGAGCAGCCAAGCCAAAGCGTTGCAAGTTTTCTCAAGTCGTGAGTATCTTGTTTCACATCGGTAAACTTTTGCTAAGGTAGTATATTGCATGCTCTTTTTTCGACTGCATCATGTTGCCCCAACACACATCCCGCTGAGTTCTCTAACACCGCAAGTACATGATAAGAGGTCTTCCTTCGGCGTGCATCGTGGATAGGAGGATTCTGTAGGTACCCTTGATTTTGTCAAAAGCGATCTTGCAATCGTGCTCCATTCCACTACTTGATCTTTCTTTAGTAACTTGAAGATTGGCTCACAAGTAGCGCTTATGTGCAATGAATCTGCAATGTAGTTCAATCGCCCAAGAAACCTCCTCCTCCTTCTCCGCAAGGGAGTCATCTCTTGAATAGCTTTAACCTTCGCGGTCAACCGCAATACCTCTTCCACCGACTACAAACCCTAGGAGTTTTCTGATCCGACTCAAAGGTGCACTTGTTGGGATTAAGTCTCACCGCACTTCTTCAATCACAAATAGTTTCGCAAATAATCAAGATGTTCTTCTTCACCGCGGATCGAGCTATCATGTCGCCGACGTAGACCTCTATCTCGTGATGAATCATGTCATGAAATAATGTCACCATAGCACTGATAAGTGGCACCCGCTTCATCCAACGCATAACCTTGTAGCAGAAAGTGCCCCACCTGTAACAAAAGTAGTCTCCATGTCTTCGGAGCCATTTTAATCGATTGTAACCGGAGAAACCATCCATGAAGGAGAAAACCTTATGCCGAGCGGTATTGTCAACTAGAACATCAATATGAGGAAGTGGGAAATCATCTTTCGACTTGCTTTGTTCGTATCTCTCGTAATCCACACATTCGTATCTTACCATCCTTCTTGGCACGGCACCACATTAGCAACCCATCGTGGATAAGAAGTAACGCTAAGAAACCTGCATTGAATCGCTTCATAACTCGGTTTTGATTTTCTCGACATCTCGTGACGCATACGATTTAACCTTCGTTTCATCGAGAAAACCCTTCGCTTCGCAATCGTGTACCACAATATCAATGTCTAAACCTCGCATGTCTTCGTATGACAAGCAAAACCTCAATATAGTCTCGTAGCATCCGAATCATCCTTTCTTTAACACTGTTCTCAAGACCCGATCCTATCTTGATCTCTTTTCTATCTTCGTTAGTACCCAAATTCACAACCTCAACTTGCTCTTCGTGGTGGCAGATAACTCGCTTCTTCTTGCAGTAGCCCCGCAAGTTCTCCGGCACCTCACAATCTTCCTCACTTTCGCCTTCGGCTTGGTAGATCGGATTATCAAGTCATATTTAGCACTAGCATGGTGTTATTAATGAGATTCGAGTGATTCTCAGTTGTATCACGGGTGTGTGTAAGAACACATAGCTTTTGAAGGGTGATAAAGTAAAAGAAAGAAAACAAACAATTGAATGCAAAAGCCCAACGAATTTATTGAATGAAAATACGCAAACAATGATAATAACCTCGAACGAGCCATGATGCCTCGGCAAGGCACTAGGCTTTCAAAGTTTATTGTTCAAAACATAAAGAAATACGAAAGCAAAACAAAACAAAAGCAATTACTCCCGCTAAAGGAGATTGGTATGACGCCTTCGGTCTTCCAATTGTCGAGCCCATGATCCGGAGTTGGGAAGATCCACTTGTCGATGTCGGGCCGTTGTCGCCGCCTTCTATAGCATGGATTCCACTGATGATGCGGAAGGAAGTTGGCGGCACGCTCGCGGCGTATCATCTTCCGACCTTTGATGGTGAAGCCTAAACCAGCCTTGTCGATTTGAAGGAAGATCGTGGAGTTGTCCCCAAATAGCACTACCTCCTTGTTCAACAAGAGCTTGAGCATCTTTCAATGAGGCCATCCGGGCTGAGCTTGTGTAATCTCAGGATGATGGAGAGTCAACAGTGCATGACTCGGGTATTGTTTCAAAAGCTTGACAAGGAGTCTCAAGAATTCGCCCATCTCGAGGTATCGGAATGACTGTAGATGACCGCCATATACTCTTCTTCACCACATATCGTGACAACCTTCCTTTCACCGGTATTTCACTGATGTAAGGTAGGTATCATCACCCCCATGTATCCAAGGGCGTCCAAGTAGGTAAGAATAAGCCGGACGGATGTCCATGACAAAGAAAGTGGAATCAAAAGTTGGGAACCGACTTTAACAGCAGAGTGAGCTCTCCAAGTATCGCGCGCTTAGAACCATCAAAAGCTCTCACGATAATGTCACTGGTCTCACAACCAACCCTTCGACATCAAGCCGATCAAAAGCATTTCGTAGGATATTCAAAGCAACCTGTATCAACCAAAACATGAGAGTAACCCTTGCATTCAACAGAGATGTGCAAGGCTTTGTTATGTTTCTTTCCGGGAGTCAAATCAAGATCGAGAAGTCTAGCCGTTGTTGGCAGCCGTGCTAGCAATACAAACTTGAACCGATCAAGAGTAGTGTCTGCGTACATGAGCATTCTTCGTAAACTTCACCAAGGCATTAGCATGAGCCTCGAGCACAAGAGCAGAGCAGCATGGAAATCTTGGACGAGTCTGTCCTAACTGCTCCACAACATTGTAATCACTCTTCTTGATGATCTTCGAATTTCTCCATTTCTTGTTTGAGGTATCTTCGAATTCCTTTGGTACTTGGTGAGCAGTGATGAGTTACCGTTCTTTCCTCTAGCTTGGGAATGGGTTGAATAGCGGAATGCGAAATGGAGTCGCAGTTGTCTTTGGAGGAGAGATATCCGAGAGAATACCTTCCGGCTCCGTCACCTTACTTGATCCGTGATGTTGTCAATGTCGAATGGTAGCTTCAATAGTAAGATCTTCAATGGTCGAGGATCTTGCTTGACGCCATGATAGTAAACATCACCCATAATTCCAAGGGATAGCTTTGTCGAGGAATATGGAACCGGTCTTGGAGAAGTAATGATGAGAGGTGCCACCTAGGCACGTAATCACAGAGGAAACTTATGGAATTAACATCAACATAGTCTTCGGGAAATCGTCACCCCATCCGTCGCCTTTAACATCTTCAATAGGAATCTTGTAGCTTTCGTGAAAGGTACTTCACCATGTAATCATATTTTCCACTTGGCTGCCCAAGGTATCCCACAGATGGTGTTGTTTCATTCGCATTGTCAATCTTCAACTTAGACATTTCACACAGCCTCGACCGTGGTTTCGTAATAGTATCTCACGGTTATCCATCATGCACCAACACGCCTTCTCAACCAAGCACAACCATCGTGTAGATGGGCACCAACAATTCTCCGGGCATCCGGATTGACACCGGCTTGCAACAAATTCTTCTTAATACCATGAGGAATGGTCAAGTCATCTATGTTGAAAACATAAGTATCCTCCCACAAAGATTGGAACCTTGTCATGGTTAGGCATAGGCGCTGATCACATTCGAGTCTCAACAGAGGATCAAACTCAATCGCTTAGCTTCAATCATATCTTGAATCTTGTTCTTGAGCCCAACAATTGTCGTGTCGTGCCCTGGGCTATTGGAATGGTAAGCACACTTAGCATTTGGATTGTACTGGAGAGGAAGTGTTGACATTCGAGGAGGATCCTCAAGGTAATCACTGCTCAACATGTGTTGCAAGGCATGCGACAAAGGCATGTTGATCTTCGAACCGTCTCGTGGCGCATTTGCTACGCACTGTCTCACCGAGGTTGTGCCGATGTAGGATTGATCACAACCGCCTCTACAGATTGAGCGTCACTCGGTCTTGGCTCGGCTTTTCGACATACAAGATTGGCTTCTTTCTTACCACCAAAAGATCTCTTCGCAGATTTGAAGATGACTCTACATGGATCTTCCCACTCTTGATACCAGCTTCAATGCGCGTGTCAATATCACCGTGAATCCGGATGAAGAATTTCCAATCGATGATTGAAGAACGGGCCCGTAATGTCCCCATGAACATATCAACTCTATTGGACAAGGGTGGTTGAACTCACCGCTAGATCTCTCCACTTCGAGCATACTCCTGAACTTCTCGTCACGACCCATAGACATGCTTTGTAGTTGCATGAGTGGGTGTCAATTCAGATTGTACTCATACTGTCTCAGAAAGCATCATCCAAGTCACCCAAGTACGGATACGGTCATTCTCTAGTCGATAGTACCATTCCAACTGGTTCCGACAAACTCTCTTGAAAATAGTGCATCCACAACTTTCATCATCAAGGGATGATCTTGAACATAGGACTTCAAATGCATTAGGGCAAGACATGCCATCATACTTGGCAAAAGTAGGAACTTTGAACTGGGAGGAATCACAACACCAGGAACAAGACTCAGATCATCAAAGTTCAGCCCGGACATCTTCAGGTTTTCCACAGCATTCAGACGGTCTTCAAGTTGTTTGTACTTGTCATCTTCATCAGAGTACTGGCTATAATCGAGCGGTCCTCTCCTTCTTTCTTTGGCTCACGCCGTCATTTTCATCACCCTTGGTACTCCCCTCGGTATGGACACTTCCTTCAGAGAGCTCGATCCGACTGACCACTTTAGGACCCCCTTTGTAGCGTCTACCCATGTTGAGGAGACCAACAACCTTCTTCTTGTTGATGAGCTTCTTCAAATCTTCTTGGCCTTGGACCAAGCTGGTGAACATCTGCTGAAACCGAGCATTCGAGCTTGAAGATCTTTGAAGATCGTCGCCATTTCGCTAAAATAAATAGAGCAAATGAGAAACCAATCTCCAATGTACCGTGATGCAATGTTATGCTATGATATGCAATGTTTATGCGAATGCAATGCAATGTTTTCAAGGACCTTAGAGATTTAAATTTGTTAAACAAGCAATGAACAAACATTTATTAGTACTTTATTATTCTTCTTTCTTTTAAGTACAAGAGATAGTTCAAACAATAAAAGAAAACATAAACATCCTAAAGCTCTAAGTCTCCCATGGGCGCTCCTCTTGGTGCCGATGTAGGCTGATGTTTCGCTCCTCGTGAAGTAGCTTTGTCAACTCTAGCACTTTCTTCTCGCATAGCATCGAGCTTCAAAGGTATCCTTTCTTCCTAAGTTGAATCCAGATCTCTTCAAGTCTTCAAAATCAGTAGGCATGTCGATGGAGAAAGATAGGTACGCCACCTATAGCAACAGTTCCATAATTACTGTAGAACAGCGTGAATGGCATCATGAGGTTTTGAGCCGAGCTCGCACCCATTTGAGGTAAGGTTCCCAAGGAATGGAGTTCGGTGCCCAAAGTCTTGGTATCCTTCTTTACCATGCCCCAAGCATGTATAAACCTTCGTTGTAATTGAGATCGTGATTGTAGTCGAACACAACATCTTGGAGAAGCATATCATGTGGACCATCTCTTCGGCAAAACCAAACCGACGTAGAGCTAGAGAAGGGTTGTAATACCTCCCTTATACCAAGGAGTGGTACATTAGGGAATTCTCCACAACGCCAATGAATGTGAAGTCCTTTGAGAGAAAAGATTCCAACGGATATTCGAATGAGAGAGTGACATCATCTTTGAGACCATCTCAACCTTTGTTCATTCTTCAAAATTGATGGAGGAAGGTGCGAAATAAACCACCTTGAAAGTAACGGTACACAACACATGAGAGTTCCTTGTCGCTTAGTAGTACGAGTGTGGAGAGAATGTAGGATGTCTCAAGTAAAGTAGGCATGGATTGCGGTAAGAAACAACTTGATGGCATTGATATCTATGAATTGATCCGAGTTAGGAAATAGAACCAAACCATAAATTAGCAAGGCCACAATGTTTTCAAATGCATGGAAACTCATAACTTGAGGAATTCTCTGCTTTCTTAATTAGAACTTAAAGTAAACCCTTAACTCCACTTCTAGTTTCCCAATTGGCTTCAATATCCGAACGCTTAAGATGGGCGATGTAATGTCTTCGCACTTAGGAACCTTTTCAAACCGTGAATGGCATTTGGTCAAGAATAGGTATCCCAAGTAGCTTAGAGAACTCTTCCAAGGTAGGAACCAACCGATAATCGGAAATGTAAAGCAATGGTGTTTCGGATCAAAGAACTGGAATAGGACATGCATCATATCTTCTTCAAACCGAGATAACCAAATCAAGTAGATAACCATGTCTTTGATGAACTCGAGCATGGTCGGAATTTCTAAACCAATTTTTGAGTTGAGAAGGGATACCCATGAAGTTGATTCGATAGTCTTTCTAGAAGCCATAATCCCTACAAAACAGAGCAAAGATAAATCCCTAGGTCCTTGAAATAGTTAGAAATGATATGCAATGCAAATGATGTCATGATGTCATGTTTAGCACACACAAACAATTCACACAATGAGCCTAGGTTAAGGCTTTCATGAGGTATAGGTGATTACCCTACCAAAAGTTTGAGTTGGTTCATCCTGTCCATAATAGTAACCGGTTCTAGGAATCTCACATCATGATCTTTCTCAGAGGCGCTATTTCAATACGACGCCAAGTGGTCGATCGAAAATGTCCCAAAAGTCTAATCTCAATGAGCGTAGCATCGAGTATCAACCAACCTCGGTCTACACAAGCCGCCATCTCACTACCTTCTAATGGCCAAGATGGGTCAATTAAGGTTCTAAAAGTTTAGTTAGCGCTGATGACACCACGCAGGCCAAATACTATCTTCAACTTGGGAATGAAGAGTATCGGGACAACCAAAGTGTCACGCTAACGTAGCCATCATGTTGACCGTTTAGTTATACGTCTAGCGGTCGCGATGATCTAATGCTACTTACCTAAAAGGAAACCCGGATCCGGGTGTAGGATCCCCCAACAATATAATACCCAAGCAACCCTTAAAGATAAAGCATACAAGTCAAACAAAAAGCAGTAAAAATGATCTAGAAATCCCTAAGGCAATTCTCTCTTTTAGGGTGTATTCCCCAGCAGAGTCGCCAGTTCTGTAATACGGTGAACTGACTTTGTAGGATTTTTGTATCCAAATGTGCGGATAGCAAGAGTCGCCACCGACTTTTATTTTTATCCAATTAAGGGTAAAAGTAATGTAAAAAGACCTTCGTTAGATTCTGAGTTCGGGAGAATGGTTATGAAAGGGAAGGTATTAGCACCCTTTCCATCCGTAGTTATTCACGGCTCTAGTGCTCTAGATCACTTTTAAAATTGCTTTCCGTGTGTTTGACAAAAAGTTTTGAAAAGGTATTTCGCGACTTTGTAATGACTCATGGAGGTATACAAAGTGTTCGGAAATGTTTTGTTTTGAAAAGAATTTGAACTTTGAAAAGTGTGTGGTGTGAAAAGCATTTGATAGAGCAAGCAACTAAGAGACTTATTACCCACTCGTAATTGGTCGTTTTGTACTTCTACATTCCTTTAGAATAGCGCTAGCCATACCATTAGTTAGTAGGTAGCTCCATTCGCTGGATGTAAGGGACATCTGAAGGGACATCGGATGGTCATAGAAGGCAACTTGTAGGAAGTATCCTAGCACATTCAAGGACTATCATCATTTTCAGAGGCGACAATCGAGGGTCAAGATCATGTATTCGGAGGCGACATCGCGGGTCTTATGATCTTTGTATCGAAGGGACTATGATGATTTGTTTGGAAGGCAACGTGCTAGAATACCTCTACGCTCGAGGGACATGACCATTTTGAATCGAAGGCACGAGAGAATTACCCTAAGGTATGTGAGAGGAGTGTGTTGATTTCGTAATATGTTATCTTGAAATTAGAGTGAGCTATGTTCAATTTTAGTCTTGCCATACACGCCTAATTACTAGCAATTGATAGGGTGGAAAGTAAATGCGGAATGTGTGCGGAAAAAATGTCCTACGCTATTACAGGCTTTGGGGCAGTATACATAATTTAAAAATGGAAAATAAAACCTAAATTAAACTATTACATCCCATATACAATTACATTATTGGAAATAGAATGATAAGGAAAAAATCGTCTAATCGGATTAACTTGAAAAAACGAGAGATCGGAAATATGATGAAATCGAAATAAGAGAAAATTAGAAAATGCAATTTTTATATGAGAAAATTATTATATGCTGGAAATAAGATAAATATACTAAAATAATTTTTGGGATTTTTGGATGTATTTTAATAATTAAAAACTAATTAAATGATTTAAATGCAAAATTATAAATAAAATAAATATGCATGCAAAATATATTTTTAATTTATTAAATTAAATAAAGATTTTTGAAAATAATGCAAAAAAAGAAAATTATTTTGATGATTTTTAATGCGTAAATAAAATATGAAAATAATTAAAATAGGAAAATATTAAAATAATTAGAAAATAGGAAATATGGAAAATAATGCAAGTTTGTAAAAGAAAAGCAAATCAGGTCCTCGTGAGGATCGAATCGAGACCATGGAGGAAACCTTGAGATTGCTTGCCCTACCACTCACGCCACTTGACACTTTGGTGTTGGAAAAGTGAAAACAATGCATATAAGGATGACGCTGCCAGGATGAGTTTGAAAAAGTCAGCACGCGGGACCCCAATTGACTGATGGACGAATCATCGCTTGCTTTCGCCACGCATGCTCACGGACAATATCGTCAACGACGAGCCCTAGCTCCTACCGCCTTCTCCGATCAAGCAAAATCCAAACCTGCAAAACACGAAAGATAAATGGCAAAGGAATACCCACCCCTAAATCGATGCTTGCGAATCAATGATGGCATCGGTTTTGGCTGAACGCCCTCGAATGGCCGGTTCGAAGCTACCACCAAAAACCCTAAACATGGCAATCGGTGATTTACGCAAGCTCGCTAGCGATTGCCCGCATCCACCACAGAACCTCATGAACACATTAGAAGCATTAGAATTGATTAAAACACGAGTTAGTAAATGCAAAATCAAGAAAAATTTGAATATGTATGTATGTATAGGCTCGATTCAATTTGCTTTAACCCATGGCAAGATTGTATACTTATCAAACTTACCTCCCAAGACAATGGAGTGGTTTTTGAGGGTTGAAAACGGCTGGAGTTTGAAATTGATTTTTCAATCTTGAAAAAATTTGCAAAAGTTTGGGTGGTTTTTAGGTTAGGTTTCGCCCTCAGTCTGGTATTGTTGGTATTTATAGAGAAGATTGATGGCAAAGCAAGCAAAAAGATTCATCCATCAATGTGCAAATATTTTCTTTGAAATAAAATCAAATATTGAAGAAAATTGATTTTCTATCAATGTGATCATGCAACGAATTTGGTATGAAATATGGGCTTTCTTGGACATTAAGAAGATATAAAATCACTCTTTTGAAAACATTAATTTTCATATTTTATATAATTTATTTTGAATTAAATTATAAAATTCAAATATAAATCATAAAATAGAAAATACCAATGCCAAGCATTTATGGGTCAAGAATAATGTCATGAACAAGTTTGGATCAAAAGATTATAGGCCCATTTGGAAAATTTTGCATTTTGACCAAATGTCCTTTTGTGCAATTATCCAAAATTGCCCAACTTGAATAGTGTATCTTGCTCAATTTTCCACATTTTTGAGTGTTCTTGGACTTTTGGAAAGCTCTAAGAGTCCTCTAACCAACTTTGGTCTCATCTCAATTGGAGTTACCATGCTCAATATATCTTCAAAACAAAAGTTGACTTTTGTTGACTTTGAAAATGACTGAATGTTTTGAGCTATACCTCTCAAATGAAGCATTTTTGACATTCTTGTGAGACATGAAGTTGTAGAGAATTGAATTTCCTTCAAACAAGAGGTGGTGGAAAAATGAGAAAGTATGAGAAAGTTATGATCATTCAAAGTTCATTGACTTTTCACCTAGAAACCCTAATTTAGAAAGTTTGACTTTGAGCAAATCTTGAGTTTTCTTGATGAATCATGATCAACCCTTGATCAAATGATGAATGTAACTTCAAAATGAGGATGTTGACCAAAATTATGAAGTTTGACTGTATGTTGACCACAGCTGACTTTTTGTCCATCATAACCGATTCAAACCATCCGGCAATTGTCGAGGAAACTTGACTTGTGAAGCTTGAAACTTGACATGGAGAATCTTTGAAGCATATGAGGAGGCATGAAGGCCATTGGAGATGTTGGAGTCCATCTTGACTTGAGAGATACCAAACCCTAGTTTGGGTTGATTGTCTAGGAGAGAGTTTGTCCGATCAACTCTCGAGGAATCCTTGAGTATAGATGTATGAAATCTCTTGAGTAGATGGAGGGCAAATTTGGGGTATGACA